>JAUTDX010003946.1:0-34412 GCA_030844895.1 Ambrosia x helenae | reverse complement strand
TTATAAAACTTAACCTTTTCATCAAATAATAAGTTTTATTAGTTTCAACATAAAAATTAAATAAACTTTAAAAATGAAAACTCTTATAAACGTCAAACTAAAATATGTTTAACTAACGTTTTAGTATATGAATTCAGTTAAAGACGTAAGCTCATCCAAATAAAAATGAAATGATCCACAGAAACTCAAACCTTTATTAATTTTGAAAACGATAGAAAATATAAGAACTATAAATGACAACATGATGAAAGACGAGGGTGGCAAATGTTCACAGTTCCCATACATTAGAAAATTTCGTCTCGAAATTTATTTACAGTTAATTGAAGAGTTGAGTAGAGCAAGATATACAATGAGGGAAGGAGATGCAGCTGCAATTCTTCTCAGTAAATCTTATGGTATGAGTTTATTTCTTTTTTTATGATTTTTTTGCGGGTTTTAGACAATTTTAGTTTAACAAACTTTACAATGATCAAGGTCTACTGTGATAGAGCTTTATGGAAGAAGAATCAAGATCTATTACACAAACCACGGTTGAGACGGTCACTGTCCAGACCAGCTCAACAGATGCACATGAAGATCTGTTGGATAGAAACAGACATTGAATACAACAGATGATGAAGACAAACAGATCATATTGCAGTGTGTATGTAAGGTCTTAATTTTAATATCATGCTTGAATATAAGTAGGATATTTGGATATATAGAACTTGATGCTGGAAGGCAGATGATACTTGCAGTGGTAAATGGAAGGCAAATGAAGCTGTTTGGAAGATGCATGTTGCTCGTACTATTTGGAAGGATGTTGCTATTTGTGAGCTGGTTGGTGCAGATGTTGTTGTTTGGAAGCTGGAAACAAGGAAAGAGGCGAAGATTGTGTTTTTATTATATTTGTTTTCCGTTTCTGTTGAATTATGTTTTTGGTTTGTTATGATTTTGCCATTTGTGGAGATTAAACCATGATCATGTAATGATTTCATAGCACAAAGTTATATGATAATTTCAGGTAATAAAGTTTGCATCTTTATCAATGTTTTAGCTAAAAGACACAAAACAACATTTGTTTTAGTGATTGGAAGTGTATTACTATTTTGTTCATGGGTAATTTGAGTAATAATGGTCTGCATCTGTTGAGCCGGTCTAGACAGTGGTTTGGGTAACAGATCTTGATTTTTCATCAACAGAGCTTCTATCACAACAGACCTTGATCATTGTAAAGTGTGTTGAACGTCTATTCTATCCAACAGGCCTTCATGTGCATCTGTTGAGTTGGTCTGGACAGTGGCCATCTCAACAGTGGTTTTTGTAACAGATCTTGATTCTTCATCAACAGAAGCAGACCTTGATAATTGTAAAGTCTGTTGAACGTCTGTTTAGTCCAAAAGACCTTCATGTGTATCTGTCGAGCTGTTCTGGACAGTGGCCATCTAAATAGTGGTTTGTGTAACAGATCTTGATTCTCATCAACAGAAGCAAACCTTGATCATTGTAAAGTCTGTTGAACGTCTGTTATGTCCAACAGACCTTCATGTGCATCTGTTAAGCTAGTATGGACAGTGGCCATCTCAACAGTGGTTTGTGTAACGGATCTTGATTCTTCATCTACAGAAGCAGACCTTGATCATTGAAAAGGATGTTTATGTTCTCTATAATTGGGGACTAATTGTTTTAAAAAATGATATAGACTACCCATGTTTTCACACAGGATTGCACCTAGTATTATTATTTGAGGGAAGTGTACATGATAAAGTGTTTACGTGTAGTTACCTAGATGTTATGTGATAGACTATTAGTATTGCTACATATATATATATATATATATATATATATATAACGTTTGCAGAACATGTGTGGTCACTTTATATAGGCGTACCATATATAACACCTAGTTAAAGATAACGGAGAATATATGTTTTACATATGTATGACAAAAAGTAACTTTGTTGTAGATCGCCTTCGGTTAAACTGTGTAAGAAGTAGACTATAAATAATAAAATTATTAATCAATTCACCAAAAAACCTGGCTAATTATTTTGCAACAATTATGATTGTATACATAAAAAATTGTAAAAAAGTATCCAAATAAAAGGTTAATTAAAAGAATATCCAAATAAAAATCTATTCAAAATCGTTGACAAACAATGTTCTAAAGACATTTAAAAAACTGAAAATAATGAGTTTGTAGTTGCTATCATATCCAGACATTAGACTATCCACAGACTATCACCACTGCTACCAAGATGAAAAAAGTTACACAAATAACTTTCCATTGACAAAAAGGGGTAAATTACTAAGGATGGTAGGTAGGCGGGCAACAGCTGCGCCGCCACCCCATAGTAAAAAATTAGTAAAAAAAATCAGCATCATCTAGTTTACTAAATTACATTTCAAAAATAGTGTTGTTCAAAATGCTCGTAGCTCGCATGAAAAAAGGTAGCTAAAAAGACTCAATTTATATTACAACAATAATAAAAGTCGTCAATTATTTCACAAGCATAGTGTTTTGTAAAACAAAAACGGCGAAAACATGTTGTAAAGATATTGTATATTGAAACATACAAGTACGGGTTTCTATGGTATTAAAATGACCAAAAAAAAGATAAATTAAAACTAAGATTTACACTTAAAAAGTTAATACAGAATATAGAACTTTTAAAAGCTAGAAGCAAATAGCAAAAGATAAAAATATAACAAATACAATTATACTTTTATTTATTATATTAGGGAAGAGATATTGTGGAAACCCCTCCTTATATGGTGAACCTTTGAAACCCAATCTTGGCCATCCATCTCATTAGATCTATGGATGAGATTCATTGTGTGTACCTGATGTGAGTTATAATATTATTTTAATGCTCAAAAGGACATGCAAGGGTATTTTGGTAAAGTTGCTTTAGGGTCATGTCACACCCTCTTTCTTACTTTTTCAAAGTCAACATCACCATTCTCTCTCCCCTCCCCTACTTTTTGTTTAAGAAAATATTATTATAATGGGTCATGTCACATCATCTCTCTCCTCTCTCCTACTTTTTGTTTAAGAAAATATTATTATAATGAGTCATGTCACACTCTCTCTCCTACTTTTTGTTTAAGAAAATATTATTATAATGGGGCAAATACAAATAATGTGTTAATGTTGCATACGAGGGTAACATGTGTTAGTTGGTCATAAGGGCTAACATGTGTTATGTAATCTGATAAAAGTTAAACCTGGTGCCCCCATATACCCATGAGAAGATGTAACATTTGTTAGTATAAGTGGTGTGGTAACATATGTTAAACCTGTTGCCCCCATATACCCCTATAGTTTTCACTTCATAAGTTTACTCAGAAATAAAGCACACAAACTATTAACGCACGTTATTACAAACTATTGAACCACACAAAAACCTACCCATGACATTCAAATGAACTGCATGGAAGGTTAACATGTGTTAGTTGATCATAAAGGGCTAATATGTGTTATCTAATCTAATAAAGAAAATATTATTATAATGGGTCATGTCACACCATCTCTCTCTTCTCTCCTACTTTTTGTTTAAGATAATATTATTATAATGGGTCATGTCACACCATCTCTCATACTTTGTGTTTAAGAAATATTATTATAATGGGGCGAGTACAAATAATGTGTTAATGTTGCATACGAGGGTAACATGTGTTAGTTGGTCATAAAGTGCTAACATGTGTTATCTAATCTGATAAAGTTAAATCTCTTGCCCCCATATACCCATGAGAAGATTTTACATTTGTTAGTATGAGTGGTGTGGTAACATATATATGTTAAACCTGTATCATTTGTCAACCTTTTTTGTCTTTCTTACCACTCTTGTTTTCACTTCCTAAGTTTACAAAAGAAATAAGTAAACATAGCATACAAACTATTAACACACATTAGGTTAACACATGTTATTTGGTAACACGTGTTATTAGGTTAACACATGTTATTTTGGTAACACGTGTTATTACAAACTATCATTACAAACTATTGAACAAGAGATAAACCTACCCCAAGGACATTCATATGAACTGCATGTAAAGGGTAACATGTGTTAATGTTGCATGTGTTATTTTGGTAACATTTAATAAACTTGTATTTAATGTCAGCCCTTTTTTTTTGTCTTGCTTACCATTATAGTTTTTACTTCATAAGTTTACTGAGAAATAAAATATACAAACTATTAACACACGTTATTACAAAAGTATCATTACAAACTATTGAACCACACAAAAACTTACCCATGACATTCAAATGAACTGCATGGAAGGTTAACATGTGTTAGTTGCCTAAGAGGTTAACATGTGTTATTTGGTAACATATGTTAAACTTGTGTTTATTTTGTCAGCCTTTTTTGTCTTGCTTACCCTATAGTTTTTCACATCATAAGTTTACTAAGAAATAAAGCACACAAACTATTAACACACGTTATTACAAAGTATCATTACAAACTATTAACCATTTTAACAAAATAAATCTAGTAACTCTATACATTGAGTACAAAAAGAAAACGTTATTAAAAAGTTTTTCTACATATTTTTCTCGGCTTCATTCGACTTTGTTTGTTAACATATGTTAACCAGTGGGGGCCTTCGTTATCAACTGCAAAACAATAGATGAGATATTAACCGGTGTGACCAACTCATCATCTAACATACTAAACAGGAGTAACACATGTTAGTCGGGGCCAAATGTGAACATGTGTTAACAAACACAATTGTTACGATCAAAACCTATCGTGTAAACTTTCTTCATGACTCAAACACTTGACCAATGCTGCCCTTCCTATCACTTGCCATGGTCAGATCCGACTTACTAAAAAAAATCAAGGTCAGATCCTTTCTAATTGGACCACATAAATGACCGACATGGTTTAAGAGATAACAACAGTACCAAAATAACACATGTTAACCTATATTGCTCGCGAGTGATTCGGATCGTTTGCACCCCTCGAAGAAAACCATATAAAAAAGAAAAAAAAGCTTTAATAATTTCTTTTGGTGATTTATATCCCTTTCAAAAACTTTTTATAGGGTTTTACATTCTGCAGATAAACCCAAACAAAACATAAAAAAAAATGTCACCATTTATAGACTACAAACAAGCACATCACCTTTTATAAAACTAACTTTATTTGAGTAACATGTCACTAAAAGAGAGTTGTTTAGCCTTCCAAATAGAAATTTTATTACAACTGATTATTTTTTTATGATCTATAACAAAAAGATTTTGGAGTGAGAAAACAAACGAGTCAATCACATGTACAATCATGTCCCTTTGATAAAACCAAATCGAACACCCTGTTTTCACACAATGTCATTCACCAAAATCCAATTGTATATTATATAATTAAACAAACAAAACAAGCCTACTTATATGTAGTTGCTGGGCTATGAATTATGATGTTATATTATTTTTACTAACACACTCCGTACTAGAATGATTCAGATAAAAGAAACTTACATCAAAACTAACCCAAGAAACAAAGAAAACACATAAAACTGTAGGCAAATTAAAGAAATCTAAACGAAAAAATAAACAACTTTCTTTTCAAAAATCAACCATTCTTTCACTAGATTTGTAAAAAAAAAAACACAAAACTACCCAAGAACAAAGAAAAACATATATATGGGTGGATCAAAAGACAAAAACACCAATGTTTTGACTGTTTGACTATAATAATAATAATAAATCAAGATTAAAAAAAACATCATGAAAGGACACAAATACCTATCTTATGAATGATCCTTGATGAGTTTGTTTGCAATTGATGTTCTAATTAATAATAATAAAATAATAAAAGAAGATATCCTCGAAGAAAAAAAATATAAAGGAAAATAAAAAACAAAACCACCTCTGTTTTGACTGTTTGAATGTTATAATAATAATAATAATAATAATAATAATAATAATAATAAAAAGAAGATACCTAGGAACACCACTGATCGTGGGTAGCACCGTCACCGCCATATTTGAACCCCAAACACCATCGTCACCGACACCACCATCTTTGAACCCGAACCACCACCGTCACCACCCTCCTCTTTCACTCCCGCTGACTTGGTTACAGTATATATGGTGGTGGTGGTCGATGTTGATGGGGTTGGTGGTCGATGTTGATGATGGTGGTGGAACTCTGTATCTCTGATCATCTTTCGATGCTTCTTCTTTAGTGGTGGTCAATGTTGATGATGGTGACCGTGGTCGATATTGATGATGGTGGTGGTGGTCGATGTTGATGATGATAGTGGTAGATGTCGACTTGCAGATCCAGATCTACTTTTTGATTTTTGAGAGAGGGAGGGAGGGATAGAGAGAGAGAGAGTGAGTGAGTGAGTGTGGTCTAAAAATAAAAAAAGGATGAGATACAAACCTTCTCTTGTACTTGATGGAGATTTTCTAGAGATTGTCAAAAGATGCTATATGTAAATTACCTCACAACCCTTTTGTTATTATTAAATTGATTTTGAATCATGATGATGTGGCTTAATTGTAGCCACATGTTGGGTTTCTAAGGTTTACCATATAACTTGGGTTTCTTGTTAATACTCATACTATTATATTATACTTATATTTATAGTTCTCATAAAATGAATAGTATGATTCCATTACTATTAACAAAGTGGCTTGGTGGTGGAGTGGTTTGTGGTGTGTTTTGTACTTTAAGGTCTCAAGTTTGAGTCTGGTTTAAAGCATTTTGTTTTTATTTTTTATTTTTTTCAACACATATTTTATATATAAATACATTTCCATTAATTACAAAATGGCTTGGTGGTGTAGTGATTTGTGGGGCAAATTTGCTTTGAGGTTCTCGGTCTGAAGCATTTTTTTTTATTTTTTTTAAAGGTCTAAACACTTTTTTAATATATGCTTTCTATTGTTTAAGGTTTTAGTTTCGAAACATGGGAACGGCAAGGGGAGAGTCGAGATTTTTTTTATTTACAACATGTTATTAAGTAATAAATACAAATATATCCATTTTTGTGTGAGAAGTCGTTTTTTAAATTTGGATACGACAAAATTGTAAGGTGTGTAATGCGCGCCTTTAAACACACTAGTTTATTTTATTCATGAACAAACTTTTTTTTTGAACGGCCAACTAAACAACGTTGGGTACTTCGTACGCGGCCCCCCAGTGGCAAAGACAGGGGCACAGCCCGGCCCACCCCGGACGCACGAAGCCCCTAGCCGCCCGACAGCCCGCTTTCAGGGAAAACCCGGCCCACATACCCGCCCGAAGGCACGACAGTAGTGAACTGGTAAAACCTGGCGAAATCAGGACTCTAACTCATGACCATAGGCCATGAGTCATCCATCATTTCTCATTATGTCCTTCGTGGGAATTGAACCTGAGACCTCCAAGAGAGATCCCTGGTCCATTCACCAACTGAGCTACCCGTGAAGGACTATTCATGAACAAACTTAATTCCCAAAATGCATGCAAAGGACTCATTCAACCTGAATTTGTTCCTAATCTCTTTGCATAACTTTATTCATGTCTGTGACGTCTCCTTTGCATTCGTTCCCATCAATACATTCGACTGCTTTCTGGTTGCATCCATCTCAACAATATAATTGCTCTTCTTCACCTCGCAGTGGTGGTTAGCTTTTTGGTCTTATGTTTTGGGGAGAATACGAAGATGGCACGAGCCCAATCGACCAATAATAGAAAGGTTATATATTATAAAAGGAGCTTTGAATCTTAAGACAGAGGGGTCGTTGGAGACATCGATGATGGCAAAGCTGCATGTTTCGACCACCTTTTAGTCTCAATAACCATCAGTTTTGCTACTCGATTTGTGTTCAATAACTGTCGATTTGTCTTCAACTCAAGCTGCTACCACTGATTCGACTTCAACAAGTATCACTATCTTTAACAACCATCGACTTGCACCTACACTACTGGATTTGCTAAGTTTTAGGTACTAACCGGCACGATTTAAAGTAGACGTATGAACATCCTGCATCTCTCCCTAAAATGCAAGAGTTTTGTGTAATACTGAGAAAAATTTATACTTTTTAACGGAGATAAGACCATGGGGTATACCTTAACACCAAGCGTGTTAACGATGATGTGCATTTTAACATTCATTGTACACCACTCGCTTTCTGTGTTAAGGGACGTTAAAGTGGCCATAGGTTAACATGTTAACAAAAAACAAAAGAGAGAAAATTAAGGGATGATGTAGAGTTAAAGGATGTTAAATTATTTCCTTAAAGTGAAATAGTGTGAAAAGGAAAAAAGTAGAGGATTTAACATATAGGTGAAGTTAAAGTATACCCCATAATCTAAGAGAGAGTAAATTACGTTAGAGCTTACAAAGTAAATAGATACATGGACTAGTATTAACCATATAATGGGGTTTTATAGCTTTTTTTTAAAGGCTTAGTTCAGTGAAAATTCTTGTACAACCCTAACCTAGCGGTCCCAAGTTCGAATCCCTACCCCACACACCGGTGTCCTCCTTGTCTAAGCTCAAACCGTCACGGGGAATTCTTTTGTAGTGTGCATGGATCGAACCTATGACCTACCCCAGAATGGAAACCCCTATCGAAAAACCCACCCTACCTCAAACCAGCTGAGCTGGATATCATTAGCGGGTTTTGTAGTTTCTAGTGTAAACAAAGTTTTCATTCAAGTTTTCCCATATATGTATTGGAAATTGTAACTATACTATATATAATGCATTTAAAAACACTTTTAAGATACCTAAAAGTTAAATATCTTTTGTCTTCATAATGCATAATGTACAATTCTAGTCTTTCAAACATTAATTACACTTTAATCCCCCGTTTTAATTACACTTCAATTCTCTCAACTTTACTAAGATTTTTGTTTATTTAAATAATAGTTACATTTTTTCTCCTCATTTTAAACCTACTACCCCATGATTTTTAAATGACCACGAATTTTTCACAGGTTACTACTTTTCAAAAAATTACATTATAAAAACGAGCATTTTATTCTCTTTAATTTGAGTATAGTAATGTTGTTGTGTTTTTAGTTTAAAAAATTGATGTGTTACATAATTAATAATATCTAAAAGTGACCAATAATCGAACCATTAATCGAAACCGAACAAAAAACAGACGAACCCCAACCGAAATCAATTGAAAACTGAATTAAACAAAATCGGAATTACTTAAAATTGGTTAACATTTTTTTTGTGCCCTTAATTAAACGAAATTAACTAAATCGAACAATTCATATATTCGTATGTTCTTTAGCTTTTATACATCCGTTTATGTGTTTATATCCCTGTTTCATGTACTTTTAAGCAATTTGGTTAAGGTTTTGGTTATTAACCAAAATTAACTGAAAACCGACAATCTAAAAAAATAAGCCGAACCAATTAACCGATATATTATTTAAAAGTAATATATTGGAAATGAGAAATATTGCAAAAATGTTGGAGTAGAATGAAATAAACTAACAAGACTATCAGCTTAAATATACAATATTGGTCTAACACACTTATTGTGCCCTTAATTAATTTGTTGACAATGTTCTATTATAATAACAGTGGGATTCTTTCGCGCTTTGCGGCGATTGGTTTAGTCATTACAGTACCTACATGATACTCACACTATACCCATACTGATATCGATGTTGTTCAGCCGGTATCAATTCGTTAGAGTACCGACACTCAATATATCTTACGATACTAAAAAAACAAAGCTCTCTTCGGGTAGTTACAATACACATCAATTATATAGAACTTTTATTAAATAGTTGATTATAACAGACACAATTAAGTTACATATTAAAACATGGAGTAATGGATTTAAATAATCCTAACTATTGGCCAATAACAGTCCCAACTACGAAAATAACCACTAGCGGTCCCAACTTTCAAACATTTTGCTCTCAATGGACCCCCCGTTAACATACATTAACGCCGTTAGCTGAAACTCACAATTATAGGCAATTATTCATGGGATTTGAAAGAGAGAATCGAGATGATGATATTGGTATGTATAATTGCAGAAATAAGCATGGTTCGTCGGTTGTAGGTTGATGTTCTCCTCGAATGGGATGACCGGAACCGACGATTAAACCATCGAACCATACTCATTTCTGCAATTGAACATACCAATATCATCATCTCGATTCCCTCTTTCAAACCCGGTGAAAATCGCCTAGAATTATGAGTTTCAGCTAACGGCGTTAGTGTGAGTTAACGGGAGGGTCCATTGAGAGCAAAATGTCTGAAAGTTGGGACCACTAGTGATTATTTTCGTAGATGGAACTCCTATTGACCAATAATCAATAGTTGGGATTATTTAAATCTGTTACTCCTTAAAACATAAGTTAAAGCAACAAAATAAAATAGGCTACGAAGCAAATCAAAATAGTATGGTTAAGTAAATGCGTGGGTAAAGCATTCCTAAAAAACTTTGTTTTTATGTGAATTAAAAAAAAAAACTTGTCAACATTTAATAATGCTTAAAGTTAAAAGGATTCACAATGCAAATCTATAAATGTTATTAATTACAATAATTTGAATCCAAATGAAAAGAAATGTAAAAATTAATAACTTTGGTGACCAAAATAAATAGATCAAAACTTTCTTATTCCTTGTTGTGTTGTAAATTAATATTACGAGCAAGAGCACCCCGCGCGTTGCGACGGGATATTATTAACCGAAACAAATTGAGGTAAAAACATTAAACCGTGCACGCACGTTACGGAATGTTAACTCCTCAAATTTGGATCGATACGTAAATCATTATCATAAAAAATAATAACCAAATCAAGACAATAACAAATATTGGCAACGTTATAGTAATCGTAAGAAAGCAAAAAAATGATTTTACAATCGTTCTCATTCAATCATCACATCCATCGAATTTTATGATTATAAAGAAACTAATTAAGAATAGGCATTGAACCATGCTTCAAGATTTATACTACGGTAGTTTTTCCTAACATACATAAAACGGTCAATTTTTTTACTTCAAAAAGTAATATTTTGATACTCCCTACATATTAGTTCCACCATAGATTCCTTTTTCATTTTTGTAGACTTTTTTTTAACATAATATCATCGTTTCCAGATTTTTCGAGGTGAAAATCTGTTGGTGTAAAGGTGATTTCGAAAAACCAAAATAAAAAAGATAAAAAAGGAACCCTAGAAACCCTAGAAGTGGCTATGTGCGTACAAATTTATAAATAAGAATTGATAAGTGTACCTGTAAATTAGTTGAATAGAGCGGAGTTAAGCCGTCGGTAAGAGCATTCCGGCAACGACCATTCCCTTTCAATTGCTGACCAGAACCGGGGGAGAAGAGGGGTTTGAAGCGTCGCTATCGAACCAACCACAAACCCACTGCGATTTATTGTCGTATTTAAGCCAACCACCAAACCCTCGTCTCCGATTTCATCTTTGTCGAAGCCGTTAAAGAGAATACCCATAGGCGGTTCTCTCTTCACAAAAAAAAGAGAAGGAAACATAGCGGTTTTCATTTTTCACAGACTAAGAGACATTGAAGGGACATGGGCAAAGGAAAAAGAGACGTTATAGAGAAAAAGATGCAGCAAATAGTTGTAATTGACGCGTGTAGGTAGATGGTTGTACATGTGGTACCACACCTAAAGCACAAAAGGGTTGCTAACCATAGATCAAGAAACGGACGACCAGGATTTTTTGGGTTACTATTCCCAAAGTTACTTTTTAAATAATTGGTAAACTAGTGGGATTCTCCCGCGCTTCACGGCGATTGCTTTGGTCATTATAGTTGTAAGACCCTATCCCATAAAGCTTGCGGGTTTTGGCCTTAATTAAAAACTCACTCCCGATTAAAACTTTGATATTTAAGAAAACGACTCAATCTAAAGTTTCAACATTTGAAATAACATTTTGAATACACTATTTGATTGCTAAACTTATACAAAGTTTTATTTTTTAAAACGGGAAACAAATGCGGAAACCTTTAGGTGTTCGGGTGTGTCCGGCTCATCATGAGACTTGATCCTTGCTCCGATAATTCTTTCGCTTGAATACCTAGCACCATTTCATCAAAAATGGTTAGTTATGTTAATAATACCACATCTATAATAAGCATTATAAAGATACGCCTCAAATACGGAAAGAATGTGATCAAACGACCAAACAAACAAAATGGGGAGAATTCCCGCCATAGGCTACGGCCTGGTGTCCGTAGCTTACGGCCAGCACTTGCTATCCTCTCTTGATTTCCAGACTTAGCCATTTTTCCCTTTGTTATTTTTCCAATTCTTGGATACTTTTAAAACCAACTTCAAGGCCCTTCCTAAGTACACTTGGGGACTTGTTTAATACCATTCAATGAGCTTGTAAGATGCCCATTTAACATTCCTTTCGGCATAACAAAAGTCTATGCGCTTTTCACCCAAATCGACCCGTTATAGCCATGGGCTATATAAAACGCTATTTGATGATTCAACAAGCATAACAATCATATTGTTGACTCGTTAGACACTTGTTTAACTAATCAACACTATCCGATTCGCTTATTATGACTCGGTTCTGGATTTTCTTTTAGTAACCTCTAAAATTCCCAAACTACCCCTTAGAGGTCTATATTCCGTTTTAGTCACCCGTGGGCAACACCACTTGGTTACCATCCATTATTTTCGACTCATTAACATGTTTGAAAACCTCTAAGCCTTTACAGACTTAGCATTTTACCAATTTCATCAATTCACCACTTTAAATCACATCTAAGCGCATTAACCCGCATTAGACACATTTATTGAAAATGACCTTACCGAATTTGCCTCCACACCTCATAAGGGTGATTTTTTCTATACACATCCCACCTTGCTCAAAGGATTTCACATTAACTATGGACTTACCGGGTAGCGATGACCCATATCCATACCTTGCAACTTTTATCGTTAGCCCAGGCGTCAAGCGCCCATTTCCCAATGTAGTCATTTGCGTACGTTCTATTTTGACAACATTAATTTCTAGGGACCCAAATGGCGTTACATCACCATTTAATCCGTGAAGACTCATGGATCTTAAAAATGCCATGATAATCAAGTTTTTAGCTATGGGACAATTGGTAATAGCATTTAACCCATTTACCCAAAATACTCAACTACCTTATTCAAGAGATTTCATCAATTCTTTGGGTTTTAGGGTATCGCTTACTACATGACTTTACCATTTGACCCAATTGATGAATTTCATCATTTTCTCATAACACATCATTTCGTCTGTTACCATAAATCATGTTTCGACACGATTTCCTGTAATTTACCCGTTTAGTATGTTTCACCCCTTGGGTTCCTACCTTTATCCATTACTGTAGATTAAGACCGTTACAAACAATAGTTTTATCATATTTATAGTCTAATGGCGTAAGTGATACTTACCTTGCACCCGTTCTTCTTTCCATACGCATTGTGCTTGCATCCATTTGACCCGTTTGCTCCCTAGTCCTTGTACCTGACTTAGGGACATGTCAAACCTTGTTTTTATTAGAATACATAATATGGATTTCTTTCATTATCCAAGGAACATTTTACCCCTAGCTCAACATCGCATTGCAAGTATTCATGTTCATACATGTTTTACACATTATTTCCTCATTCAAGCATATTATCGAATACCTCATATGCATCGTTTTCATCATGTTAATTCTAGGTGTTCAAGACTTTCTAGATTGTACCATGGCTTGGTTAACCACTTACACATGATCAATTCACCAATTGGCATACATACATTATACTAATCACATAGGATTTGCAAGGTTTTACCACATACTAGTGTAGTTTATGTCTAGGGTAAAAATCCACTTTTCATCATTTGATCCAAGAATAATCAATCATCATAATAGTTGAATGTAAACACTTATATGACATTTTCAAGTATGATTTTGGTCCCCCAAACTCAAGGGTAACCTTCAATTATCTCTATTACACAATCACCCTTTTGACCTAGATTTCTCCTTAAGCTTAAACATGAGGATTTTGTCAATACACACTTTTTTATCACACATTATAGTCCCTATGATATCTACTAACATATAGAAACCTTTAGATAACAAGAGATCATGTTTTTTATAAAAACCCTATAATCACCCTCTTCCAAAATCCATGGATTTTGATGAAATAAAAGGGTCTAGAGTTACCTTAGGATGTTTAGAACACTAGATAGTCATGAATTCCATCATGCATTAGCAAGAACCATCGATTTTTGGCTTGATTCGGGGCTGAATTGGATGAGCTCTTAAGTGTGTGTTCTAGGAGGTGTGATGATCGATCTGAAGTGTGTGTCTTCACACACTTTTTCACTTTAACCTCCTTTCATCACAACTTTGTTTAATTGTCATATTTAGCCCTCGGGTTTATGCAAGCACTTAACATTTAATAACTAAGTTAGTTCTTGTATGGTTCCCACATGTGTTTGTAATTAACGGGACTTGTTTATGTCTTGTTTTATTATCCGTAAAACTTTCCTTTTGAATAATAGACTCAATATTATATATATTGATCCTGCCTTTATGATACCGACACTCAATATATCTTACAATACCAAAAAACAAAGCTTTGTTCGGTTTGTGACAATAAACATCAATTATATAGAATTTTTATCAAAGAGTTGATTATAATAAGCACAATTAAGTTCCATATTAAAACATAACTTAAAACAACAAAATAAAATAGGCTACGAAGCAAATCAAAATAGTATGATTAATTAAATACGTAGATAAAACACTCCTAAAAAACTTTGTTTTGATGTGAATTTAAAAAAAATTATTTGTCAACATTTAATAATGATTAAAAGTTAAAAGATTCATAATGCAAATTTGTGAATGTTACAAGTACAATAATTTGAATCCAAATGAAAAGAAATGTAAAAAGCAGCAAACATAAAAATTAATAACTGGTGACCAAAATAAAAAGATTAAAACTTCCTATTTCTTATTGTGTTGTAAATTAATGGATAGGATAATATTAATAATAATTTGAGATGTGATGCGAACGACATGTTACAACAAAATTTGTTGATGTTATGACAATGTAGCTGATTTATCTCTTCATACTACATTTTTTGTAATATTGTATCTTAATATATATGTGTTAATTTTACACACACACACACACACACACACACACATATATTATATATATATATATAGGATCTGGATCATATGAGAACTCACCTAAGTTGTGAGAACTAGAGAACTCCTTTAGACCAATAACAAGGTGACACGTAGGCAAATGATCATTATAATATTAAGGGGTAAGATAGTACTTTATCATCTCCCCTACCTCTACCCTACCCCACCCCACCCCACCGCACCCCAATCCCCATTATAATATTAGAATACTGTTTTTTTTAATCATTACTAACACACACACACTTTCTTTTTCTCTCTCTCTCTCTCACTAAAAAAAACAAACAAGAAACTGATCTGTTCATCGATCTGAGAAGGCGACGGCGACGGGGTGAGCGATGGTGGGTTTCGATGGTGGTGTTGAGGGTGTTTTTTGGAGGTGATGGTGGTGGTTCGATGGGTTTGTGATCCGGTCGTCACGGGTCTTGTAAAACCTAAATAACCTAGGTAGCTAGGGTAAGTAGGGTATCGAATCCAAGGATCATGTGGTCGGTGATTAAGGTTCTTAGTTGATTGAGAATGTCACTTTTATGAAGATATTGTCAATTATGAAGATTACAATTGTTGTTCATTTAATAGTTTTGATTGAAAGTTTTAGAACTATCAAGTGATTCAAGATGATAATTGAAATAATAAAAAACGATTAGTATGATTAATGAAAAAGACTTGATTGGAAATAATTGTTTAAAAACAATAATAAGAAAAATGGATATCACACCGGTTCGACAAGTAACCTAGAGTTCTATAACAAATTGGGATAATCAAGAAATTGCAATTAGGATTAATGGGTTAATTGTTACAATAGGCTTAGGTATCAAGTTTCATCAACATCAAAGATGCACTAAACTACACTTCATTACTCTAGAACATATGAACCCTAATAACAAGTTAAAGCATAATTAACCGAATTCATTTCCCTAGTAATTGATGCAAGAAACAATTATCAAATAGAATACAAAACAGGCTTAACGCAATTAACAAGTTTGTTCAAATCCAAATTACAAAAGAAATTAAGAAAATACCCAAATGTTAAGAACCCTAGATTACAAGCCTACACCGGGTGAATCCAAGGTGATTAGCCGCTCATGGTGATTGGAACTTCAGTGATGATGGAAAACATAGGAGAAGGTGCGATGAAAAGACTTGGAGATAAAAGACTTGATTGGTGAAAGTTGGTGTTGGTGATTGGTGATGATAATTGGGTGAAAGATGATGATCTTGAATGATTTTGGGTGTTATGGAATGATTTGATGATGTTTAGAGAGTGGAAGATGATGTTTGAGACCCCAAAATCTCGTTTTTATAAAGTCCAAGTCGAGTCCTAGGTCAAACTCCCCATGAAAAACCCTTAAAATTTGCGTTAAAAATGATTTTGACCAAGTCTTATCAGGTGGCGCCGTCGCCGACGGCGAGGCTGGCGTCACCGACGGCCAGGTGCTGGCTGCTTCTTGAAGCCTGCCGTCCGGCCAAGGGCTGACGCCCCAACTGGCGGCAGACGGGGCCCCAGACGGTTGGAAAACTTGTTATATTCATAACTTTTTCGTTTCAACTCCGTTTTCACGGCCACGTCTTCGTATTTCAAAGACCTTTCACAACATAAAATAATATCTTCATTTCAAATCCATGTATTTCTTCCAGAACTCATCCAATCTTCGTGTTTAACCTACAAAACATCAATTTCGCTAGTTATCCACTTTCTCACATATCAACACATCCAAACGTATAAGATTTAACATTTAAATACTAAAATCACCGGACTTTCAACCACATATCACATCCCACACTTATCTTTTGCTTGTCCTCAAGCAAACTCAATTCACACTTTCACATCTATCAAACACAAGATAGCTCACCACCTTATGCAATGCAAGCTAAGGTCCTAAGCCATACCCAACTCATTTTAACCACACAATTTAGAATGCCATGACCTATCATGCCCAAAACTAGATCACCTTCAATAGTCAATGCTTCAACACACAAATCCCTCGCAAATTTTCTCTCCACTCGGCATAATAAGACTAGTATTAATGTACTAGTATATGTATATATATGAACACTCTTAGCCGAATGTGGCCCATGTTAGCATAGGTTTGCGTCTCAATCACTCACCACCAAATTGCACAAAAAAATTACGCAAGTCAAAAGGTCTTTTCAGAGGGTTGTAATGGGGCTTGGTGAAAGGGTATGGAATGAGAAATTCGAAAGTGACTAAGGTAACGAAAATTCGATTTTTATTACATTAAACTCAAACTATGTACAATCTAAACAATCTAATAACTACAAGGCAATATTGTGCCTTTTATTTTCTTAAAGACAATACATGTTTTTCATGTTTCTTTTCTTTTTCACAACTTTTTCAGTTTTTTTTAACATAAGATTTGTACAATACAAGAACCTCCTAAAATCTAACTTTCATTACTTGGGTTTTAAAAACAAAAAGGTTGAATGGTCAAATGGGTTACTTCGGGTGTTTCAAAAGAAAGGTTTAGGCTCAAGATTGTTTAACTAAGGGAGGTTGTTTTTGGGGTCAAGGATATGAAAGTGGTGTAAATATAAAAAGGCCAAACCTAATGCCATAATCATTCTTGTGCGAAAAATTGGCCCAAGGTTTTAAGTGTATCAAAAGACGCAAATTATACCACATATGATCACATAAGCGCACTCAAATTCAACTGAACATTACATGCATAGATAGTATGTGAAATGTAGCATGTTATGATGGATCAAATACTCACATGGGAATTGGGTAGGGTATGTGACATGTATGGATAATCGACTTATCAAGTGACCTACTTCCAAGTAAACACCCATAATTTTTATAAAACTATAACCAAGCATCTATCACGTGGGTTTCTTCGAGTTTAACCATGACAAAGGACCAAAATGGTTCACACATCCCATGTTAGCTTTTGTTAATCGGGTCTTTTTTTAATGCAAAATTGAGGACATTTTTGAAAAAAAATTGAAAAATTTTAGGCATTTTCTCCCCCATCCCCACACTTTGAGGCCAACATTGTCCTCAATGTGTAGAATTTAAATGGTAGATTTCAAAATACTTAATTTTTTCTCCTCTCCCCGCACCCACACTTAAAGTCCACATTGTCCTCAATGTGTAGGGAAAGTTTTAAAGTGTTTACGGGAATGTGATAAAGCAAAACCAAAGAATTCACCCCAATCAACAATATACAGTTTACAATCCACTTATTAAATCTAAGTAAACAATCAAAATTAAAGAGATGGAAATAGATGCACCTGGTTTTTCTTCATTCTTCAATTCCATGTGTTCTTCAACAAAATAGTTCCACTTCTATCATAAATAAACTTGCCACTCGCAAGTGTGTAGAAGCAAGCTTCTCACAAAAACATTAAGACTTATCGGTTTTACTTTTTGTTGAAAAGCATTACCAAGTAATCTTTTAGTTAATTTTGATTAGTGGAAAAAATATACACTAACTAAGATAGATCCTTTAAACCTCCCGGTAGCCCGGTTATGAGGACGAGTGCGGTCTCGTGAGGGTTATATAGGAAACACACCCACAACGTTTATTTACCTACCACACAAAATAAAATAATAACAAAAAAACCCACACAAACAAAAAAGAAACAAATAAAAATACAAAAATATACAAAATCTAACAAGTATCTCTTACTCACGGTGGTCGAATTGAACATTTTCCTACCTAGTTACCAAGATAAGCTCAGTAATTTACCTTCCATGCCCCAATCTGTTCATTGTCCTTCAACTTGTCCATCGAATCCAAGCATGAAGGTTTTATCCCACATTTTCCTACCGAGTTTCCAACATACACTGGGTAGTTCACATGCCAAATCCACAATTGCTTCCCAGTTATTGGCAAGAGAATTGTGTGATTCTTGTTGCGGGGCCATTTTAAAATAAATTGCCCAATATCCTCCCAGCTCACGTTCCTCTTCTTCATCTTTAAACCTTCATCCTCCACTTTGTTGGGTGCCATAATCAACACGGGGATGAGATTCGTGAGGAACTTTCACCTCAGCCACCGAATCTTCATGAGATGCTAAATCTTCAGTTGAGTTTAACCATTCAGAAAGACTTGCAGTATCTTCATCTATATCAGCATCTACCATAATACCATAGGCCAACTCGTTTTGCTCACACTTAAGTTGGGGAATTTCCTCGGCTAGTTGATGAACCTGCATGACCAAAGCTTCATGAGCTTTGTCTCTCACTTCATTTCGCTGCATCGTCTCTTTTATCATATTTATGATACCATCAAACTTGGAATCTCGTGAGTTTTGAGGTTCTTCATATGCTAGTTGAGTTGAGAGCTATTAGGATAGTAGTCATCATATTCCTCATGGTTTTGATATTGTTGTGTCCTTTGGCTAAATGAACTCCCTTGATACTTGTTATTTAATTGATAATAGCATTGGGGAGTTTGAATGGTGTGGCTGATGATGTGAAGAAGATAAATGTGAACCTTCAGGTTTTTCCAGCCCAAAAATAATACGATCTTGTCGTTCTTTACATGCTTCAATTCTCTTACAGGCCACTGGACAATCTTGCCACAAATTATATGGGCTCTCACACCAAGGACAAGTATTATCATCATCTACCCAATACATGGTGATGAGGACGATCAAGTCTTGCTAATTTCCAATCTTCGGATTTTACACAAATGGCTTGTATGCATTTTGGGTGTCATGGAAAGATTTGATGATGTTTAGAGAGTGGAAGATGATGTTTGAGATCCCAAAATCTCATTTTTATAAAGTCCAAGTCGAGTCCTAGGTCAAACTCCCCATAAAAACCCTTAAAATTTGCATTAAAAATGAGTTTGACTAAGTCTTGTCAGGTGGCGCCGTCGCTGACGGCGAGGCTGGCGTCACCGACGGCTAGGTGCTGGTTGCTTCTTGAAGCCTGCCGTCCGACCAAGGGCTGACGCCCCAACTGGCAGCTGACGGGGGCCCAGACGGTTGGAAAAACTTGTTTTCTTCATAACTTTTTCGTTTCAACTCCGTTTTCGTCTGTTTTTGCGGCCACGTCTTCGTATTTCAATGACCTTTCACATCATAAAATATTATATTATGTATTTCTTTCAAAACACATCCAATCTTCGTGTTTAACCTACAAAACATCAATTTCGCATAGTTATCCACTTTCTTAAATATCAACACATCCAAACATATAAGATTTAACATTTAAATACTAAAATTACCGGACTTTCAACCACATATCACATCCCACACTTATCTTTTGCTTGTCCTCAAGCAAACTCAATTCACACTTTCACATCTATCAAACACAAGATAGCTCACCGTCCTTATGCAATGCAAGCTAAGGTCCTAAGTCATACTCAAATCATTTTAACCACACAATTTAGAATGCCATGACATATCATGAACTTATTTTCAAAACAAATGTTTACCCAAAACTAGATCACCTTCAATAGTCAATGCTTCAACACACACATCCCTCACAATTTTCTCTCCACTCGGCATAAAATGACTAGTATTAATGTATAGTATATGTATATATATGAACACTCTTAGCGTAATTTTTGATATTACAAAAAATATAGTTGTTTGGTTTATATAGATGTGAGTAAACACTGGCATAAATAATTACACCAGTGTAAATCATACAAAAAATGTAGATGTTTCTGTTTATATAGACGTAAGTAAACACTAGTGTAAATAATTACACCAGTGTAAAGCATACAAAAATTATAGATGTTTGGTTTATATAGATCTAAGTAAACACTGGTGTAAATAATTACACCAGTGTAAAGCATACAAAAATTATAAATGTTGGTTTATATAATTGTAAGTAAACACTTGTGTAAATAATTACACCAAACGAGAAGGAGATGACATAATGCACATATTTGTTTTTTTTTGCTTAAAAAGGTAAATTAATTAAAAAATAGAATAAAGTATAAAAAATATGATTCTTTCAATAATGGAATAAAAAATTAACATGATATTATATTAATTTTTTCTCTCCTATGGTTTTTTTACCCAAATGCCCCTTAATGTACTTTATTATATTAAAATTATACTAATAGAAAGTTAATAATCCTGTCAAGACAAAAAGTCTCATCCTTTGATTTCAACCATTGGATCATCAAATCAATCGTCCAGATGAGTTTTCTAGTTCTCACAACTCACATGAGTTCTCATATGATCCTAACCCTATACATATACACACACACACACACATAATATATATATAACTTAACAACTTATTTTATTGTGTCCTACCTTTTATAAAATTTAGATCATTCAAGTGTATATAAAAATAAACTAATCACATCGGAATATATGAAATGATACAATTTATTTTATTAATATGTGTCCAACCTTTTATAATAAAAGCCTCAGAATAAAGATACTCCCTTAATGGATCATTTAACACCTTACTTAACACTTATACGAGTCGTATAAGTATATATGACTCATATATCCTTTTTTTACATGAACGCTACGAGTCATGTACAAATATATAAGGTGAATAGGTATCTCATCCAACAAAACATATCCACCACGTAATATATGACCATATAAATAACCAATTATATTGTTTAAACAATTAGGAAAAGAAAAATGTCACATCATAGGTAAACAAGTAAATTATGCAAGTAAATATTTACTAGTTCCCCTATGATGTGATAAGTGATGTGACATTTTTTTTCTTTACTCGTTCGAATTACAATATAATTGTTTTATAAATGCTATAAAGAGTTTTTTTTAAGGTATAAATCAACTAGTTTCCCATATCTCTATTAAGCGGTTAGACAAGCCACCCGAGTTCGAAACGAGCATGACTAATACCTACCACTCGCATGCCATAAATGAGTGCTATGCTCACCATGGAATTCGAACCCGAAAACCGGGCAAGAAACCCCAAAGGGTGAAAACATGTCCACCTCACTTGCAACCATTGAAGTTCATTGGCAAATGCTATAAAGAGTTACAAAAATAAAATGTCATATGAACACTAGAGACTAATTTAAAATAAAATACTATATACATATAGCCATATAGGTGATGGGTATTTTGAAAACCCTCTTAGATTAGGAAAATTTAAAATCCCTTAAAAAAATTATGTAACACAACATATTTTTTGATTAAAAAAATTTAGGACAAATAATATACATAATTTCAAACATTTTAAGCCTAATAATGTAAAAGACGCCAAGAGAATATTTAAAAAAACATGTAACATGATGTAACACATGCACTTTTTTTGGGTTTATATACTAAAACATTGCATGTGTTACATCATGTTACATATTTTTTACAATATTCTCTCGATGCTTTTTACATTTTTTTGGTTTAAAATACACCTCTTAACTCTAAAAAATTGTTGTGCTACATTGTTTTTATGAGATTTTAGAGTTTTCTTAGTTTAAAAGGGTTTTCATTTGTTTGATTCCTATATATAAGGAGATGATGATTACAAAACGCTAATTTTGTGTATGAAAAAACCAAAACGTTTGAATTTCGAAAATTTATACTTCTGCATACGAATATACTTTTTTTATATACATAACTAGCTTTTATCCCGGGAGTGTCCCGGGGTCGAAATATCTAATATAACATAGTAATATATCTAATATGACAACATATTTAATGATTTGCCAATACATGATTAATGAATAATAATAATAGTAGTAATATTATTATTATTTATTTATTATAAACAAAATTTCTGTCATAAGTTATCATATTCAAATATATAAAAAAAAAAAGAATCTATGTCTATAAAGTTATGTTTATCGTTTGTGATTTATTAGTAGAGTAAAATATATTTGAAAACAAAACCCCACAAAATAGTTGTTTTTTTTTCTCCGTTTTTTATATAGCACTATGGTACTCGTTGGAAAGATAATAAAACACTCGTTAAATTGGTGTAATTTTTTTTCTTTAAAAAATCTCGTATATAAAAGATATTGACACTTAAAAGTTATGGGAGGAAACATTAGAGAGAAAATTTAATTTTGTTTTTAAATTCTTATCTTTTCCTAAAATAATTATAATATATATATAGATTTATTAAAAAAACTCAAAAATTAAAAAATCCTACATGATGCCACGTGGCACATTAAAAAGGGGTTGATGCCTCCATTGAATGCCACATCATCAAAGTTCAATTCTTTTATTATAAGTTATAGATTATAGATTATAGATAATTCATTAAACTAGCTTTTATATGCTTTAAAAGTTTTCCTACATGTACCTAGGTTATGTTTTTTTTAAGGCTTTGTTCAGTGGAAATCCTTGTACAACTCTAATCTAGCGGTCTCAAGTTCGAATCCCTACCCATACACCGGTGTCCTTCTTACCTAAGCTCAAACCGTCACGAGGAATTTTTTTGTGGTGTACATGGATCAAACATGTGACCAACCCCAGGATGGGATATGTGTAGGAAAAATAACCAACATATGAATTACACATGTATAGATTACATACAAAAACGAAATTTGTTCATACTTTTGTTTTGAACTTCATGAGAGAAATATTGCATTTCAACCGTTTTCTTATATTTTCAAAACATTCAAGATTGGAGATATGAGGAATTTTGTTTTAGTTATGTGTTTCTCGTAATATTTATTTAGTGTACAAAGGGGTATTTTTGTAAGAAAGATTTTAAGCCATTAGATAAATTAATGAATGGTAAAATTGTAATTGTTGTTTTAATTTTAAGTGATTGATTTGACAGTCCAGTACACTGGTATTATCATAATTTGGTGGACTTAGTGTACAAAGGGGTATTTTTGTAAGAAAGATTTTAAGCTATTAGATGAATTAATGAATGGTTAAGATTAAGTAATGGCAAAATTGTAATTGTTGTTTTAATTTTAAGTGATTGATTTGACAGTCCAGTACAGTGGTATCAACATAATTTGGTTTGTTCTAAATTCAAAAAGCCACATGCACCTTCCAACGTCTTTTTTAAATGCTAATAGCTTTTTATACGTAATTACATTTGACAAAGATACACCATAATAACGAGCATTTTTTTACCTTTAATACGGGTATTATATTGTTATATATATACATATAAAAATTACGTTTCAACTTGGTGTTTTTAGTACATGGTGTTTTAGTTAGTTCACATAATGGCGTTTTAGTAATAGTAGGTTGATGGTGTTTTATTTTGCAAGGAACAAAATGTTTATTAGGCGATGTTTGATTTATATCAGGTACATGGTATTTTATTTGCAGTTAAGTTGTTTTAGTTTGCAGTTAACAAATGGTATAGCGTGTTTTATTTTGCAGGTACACAATGTTTTATCTATATTTACTAACTGTTTCAATTGCTCTTAACACAATTCGCACCTAATTTTAATTATTGTCACAGGTCTAATTCCTATGGCTTTGAGCCTTATTAGGAATTTAACACTTTGTATAAGAACCTTTACACACACGTGTGTATTTGTTTTGTGGGTGTGTGTTGGTGATATTTAAAATATCAAATTTATCGGTTTCATTTAAAAATAAATAAGTATCATTTATCTCTATTTATAAATGATGAAATCTTGTAGAGGACAATTATATAATGTCTTTTGTTTTGTTATATTTAATGAAGCTTATTGCTTACATTATTTATGTAGTTTTTTCTAATGTAACTTTTTTGACCTAAACCATTTTGGCTTGACCGATTTTAGTGTTATCCCTTTTGACTTGACCCGCTTCACATTGACTTTTTGGCACCCATTGACTAAAATATCTCGATCCGTCACTGTGTAAATACATTATGTTTTATCTAAAGTGAACCGAGACCGGACCCCCTTCGACCTTCAAGTTACTCAGTTGTATAGCAGAGATCACAAGCATACATCGTGTGTATGTGTATGTGTATGTGTATGTGTATGTGTATGTGTATGTGTATGTGTATGTGACGTGTGTACAAGAGAGAATGTAGAAATCAAGTTGGGTAACATCTTTCGGGCCAAGCCCATACACAAGGCCCGATAGAAGATAAAAAAGCACAAGATACATATTCTCGTAAGTTTGTAATCATAGTTGGTACACTCTAATCTAATTAGTAACTTTAATTTGACCTGCAAATTTCATAATTTTATCATAATAATAGTAACACTAGAACTAGAATTGCACATCTCTAGTTTTTTCATACCGGTTCCCGGTATGGAACCGGGTTCGCGTATTGTCAACAAAATCAAAAGCCAATCATGTCAGTGGCGAAGCTTGAGAATTCGGACGAGGGGTCGGAAGTATATACTATTTTATTATTTTAAGTAAACACAGGGTCGAAACCGCATATACAATGTACGGATACTATATAATCGGAACTTCTGAGCGAAAATTCATGGGGTCCGACACCCGCCTGCCCTTAAAACCCGTGCCACTGAATCCCGTGGTCAGGTATGTATGGAACCAGGTTTTGAAGAGGAAGGGTTCAAGTTTTTTCGATTCTGGTTTCGGTTTTTTTGAGTTTTTTTTTTGTCAATTCTAGTTCCATATTTTTGGGTTTTTTTTTCACGTAGGGCATAAGATCCTACTTTTCTATGCAACTATAATTATATATATAATGGAGTATATAATTTTACAACCTCTTCGCTACAGGAACCTTTAGAATTTCATATTTGAAGCAAAAAACTTTTATTATTTGACATATGACACAAGTCTATTCATGCTTGTTCATATAAGTAATTTTTAAATCACAACCCATACATGACACATTGGTCCAATACATATCTCAAAAAACATGTTTCGAGAGATGATGGGATTTACATAATTCAAATTGAGGCCCAACTACCAGCTCAAACATTCTCTGGCCTATACATCTCAGTCCATCAACAATAATATATTAGCCTATTACATAGAAGTTATGCATTGTAGTAACAACACCTAGTCACTCCATGGACCTTGCTAACTAGATCTGAGATAGATGATGTTCAACAATCGAACGGACCCGGTACTTAGCAACTAGCGGTTGAGCCTTGGGTGCGGTGAACCCACCCGATTCGCTCATATCCACCAATTCTGACCCAACACGTTTCCAATCAAAGCATTGAATCATAGATGCTAATGCCAACCCAACAATGCGCAAAGCCAAGTTTTCACCAGGGCATCGTCTCCTCCCTGACCCGAATGGCATCATAGTCAACCCGTCTTTCTCCTTAATACTAGATTCTTTACCCTCAAACCGCTCGGGCATAAACATGTCCGGAGACTCCCATATGTTTGGATCATTTTGTATAGCCCACACGTTCACAAACAACATTGTACCTTGTGGGATATGGTAACCACCAACCATACAATCTTTAGACGACTCATGAGGAAGAAGTAACGGCGCAGTTGGGTGCATTCTTAACGTCTCCTTGATGATACATTGCAAGTATGGAAGCTTTGATAGATCCGTCTCGTTCACTAATCGATCGCATCCAACGACACTGTCGATTTCAGTTTGCGCCTTGTGTAAAACGTGCGGGTTGTTAAGTAAAAGCGACATCGCCCACTCCATCGTCTCAACCGAAGTGTTGATTCCTCCATGTAACAGAGCCTGTCACCAATCATAACAAGGAAAATCACAAATTAGACATTTTTTGTCTATATAGTTATATCAAAACAATTTCACATGAATCTTCTTCATACATCTATTTTTACTTCCCTAAACCCTAAATATTTACGCTTTATAAGGGAATTACATACATAAATCTTTAGTCATCTCGACTGATGTGTTGATTTCTCCACATCAGTCGAGATGACTAAATCACGCTTTAAAGCCTATCAGTCTATCACAGTTGAAAACAAATACAAATCACGCCCATTTCTCTTTTTCTGGTCGTGTATCTACTTTTTACTCGTCTGCACGCAAAATAATTTCGTTGCATACGTGAAAAATAACAATGCATTACTCCTTTTAATACCTGTGAAAGGCTTTTGATCATTGCATCTGTATAATACTCCGGATCTGCATCTTGTAGAGACAATAATATCTGAAGCAATGTCTTCTCTTCCCTTCAACATCACTATCACCCAACCCATCCGCTCGAAACTCATCAATCCAAACTTGCATAAAATCATCACGCTTCTTTGCACAAAGGCAAACCTCTTATCAATCTTCCTACCAAACAACCACTGAAAATTCGGCAACATATCTAATATCTTAGACCGCGATATTACATCCTCCGTATCCTCAATCACATCGCTAAACCTCTTCGCTTCCTCCTCTTCTCCCCCGTCTAAATCACCATAATACCTCTTCCCTCCCATCTTCCTTGTCATTATGTTAAACATCAAGGCGGATAATACCGCCCTAAGGTTAACTATTTGATCTGGACTATTATCATTTCTATTACTGTTACTGTTACTATTACTATTATTATCAGTAGTAGTACTAGTACTATTACTACCACTATTATTATTTTTATTACAGGTGGTAGAAAAAAAACTTATGGATCATCGCTCTGGTCTCGTCCAGACGGACGGGAGAGAGCGAGTCAAGGCGCGTGGAGGATAAAAATCTCCACGGCCGAGATTCTACGTAGGTTTTGCCAGTGGGCGCCATAAGGCGCCCAGGGCAACGACGTGTAGTTATACCCAAAGTATTTGCCACTAAGGAGGCGCGGTCGGTTAGCAAACACAACATCATTTTTGGACAAACACTCTTCAGCCGCAGTAGGAGAAGCAACATGCAGAACGTTGCGAGAACCGAAGCGAAGGAGGAGAATTGGCTGGCGGCGAGTTTGCGAAAGCTTGGCGAGGGAGCGGTGCAGCGGTGGTTTTAAGACGTGGAGGTGGCCGATTATAGGGAGGGTTGGGAATAAGGTTGGAGGAAGGTTATGGAGTTTGTGGAGTATGTGTTTTGTGAGGAGGTATATGGCTGTTAGGAGTGGTAGGGTTATCCATAGGTTGAATTCATATTCAAAAGCCATTGTTGATGAAGATGATGATGATGTAGGGTTCTGTAGAGGAAGATAATGACATAAAGAAGAAGATGGTTAGTGAATATTTTTATGATATGTGGTTTAATTAGTGTATTTTGATAATAAGAATATAGTTGGTATATGGAATAGTAAATAAAATATAGATGCTATGGCCGGTTTAATGTTTATATATACGAATTGATTGATGGATTAAAATTTAAACAGGTTGTCTAAATCAAAACGACAATTTAGCTTAATGTATAATTTTTTTTTGTTCAAACACCCACTAATGCGTATGTATAAATTCATATACGATTATGTTATCTTTTTAAAATTTATACAAAGTTAGAGTTTTGTTTTTTTTAAACAAAAAGTGGTTGAAACGTCAAAGCAAACCATTTTGGCCCCTTTGGTCATTCTAACCTATTGTCAACTTGGTTTGGTTTGCATTTCTTAAAGGTTGGGTCTTGACAACATTGGTGTATATTTTGATACTTCAGTGGCGGATTTTTCCGAGTGGGTTCACGATTTTTAGATGCCCAAAGACAGAGCAAAAAAAATTCAAGTCAGTTTGACAGCTCGAGTCTTGTAACATTTATCATATAATAAAAATATGGTACATATAATAATAATAAAAAAAAAACATGGTCATTAGAAATAAAAAAAACACATGGAAAATCATTTAAATCTATTTTCAAGGCCTTGTACTACAGGGGTGTTCAAAAAAATCCGAATCCGTATCCGAAAAATCCGATAATCCGAATCCGAATTATCCGAAATTTTGGATAATCCGATTTCGGATATCCGAAAATCGGATTATCCGAAATTTCGGATTCGGATTCGGATTCGGATCCTGATTTTGAAAAATTTCGGATAATTCGGATTATCCGAATCCGAAAAAAAAAAAAACATATATAATATTATATAAACTACATAACACAATACACAATCATAAATCCCTAATCCTCCTAACCCTAAATCCATACTCCTCTAATCCATAGCAGTCGCTCCCTCTTCTCTTCTCTATAACAGCCTCCGTCCACCTCGTCTCCGAGCTCCATAGCCCCGTCTACCAAACGGTAAGTTTTTTTTATATTTTTTTGTTCTAGTCTAGTTTCGTATATCTAACTTCTATTTTTGTTTTTTTAACAGGTTCACGTTTTAGACATAAAAGAGAACGTTATTTTTTTTTTTTTTTTTTTTTAAGTTTCGGATTATCCGTTGGATTATCCGAATCCGAATCCGAATTTCGGATAATCCGAATTTCGGATTCGGATTCGGATCCCAATATTGACTATCCGAAATTCGGATATCCGAAATTCGGATTATCCGAATTTGAACACCCCTATGTACTACCTGAAGATGATTCAAGGTTTGGTTCTCTTTGGGAAAAAAAAAATTGACCAATTCTCTTCATACCTATCTATCACATTCAAGTTTCAAAATATTACAAATTATTGGTCTCTAATTCAAATTCACATTTAGTGATTCAAGCTCAACAAATTAACAATTGAAAACCACTAATTATCTAATTCATATTCACATAATAATCAATCAAGTTGAACAAACTAACAAAGACAAAAAGAAATTAAAAGTTTACCCCAAAAAAAATTGGAGTGTAGAAGAAACAAGAAAAGCAACTTTTCATCTATAATAAAAATCAAGAATGCGAGGGGGGCCGGGGATGAATAACAAAAAGAAGAAAAGAAAAAGTGCTTCTCATCACTTAGAGCATGTGTAGTGGGGGGCTTTATATATAAAGCCCCCCTTCCTGATTGGTCCACGTGGCTGCTGAGTGAGCATGGAGAGAGAAACTGAAAAAGGGGTGTAGTGGTGGGGCTTATATATATAAAGCCCCTGTTTCTGATTGGGCCACGTGGATTTTTTTTTTAATCTTTTAACTCAAAATAATTAAAATAAAAGGCAAATAAATATAAAAAAATTACAAATAATATTAAAAAACACACAACTAATATTAATTAAATTCAAAAAAAATACAAATAATATTAAAAAACACACAAATAAAAGGAAGTTTTATAAAAAAATGCACTCTCTTTCTTTTAAACATAACTTTAGTTTTTGCTGGATCTAATTCATATGCAAACTAGTTAAATAGTAGTGTGTAGTAACCACTAACAAGGCCCAACTCTAAGCCCAACTATAACAATAAAACAAGGCCCAACTATACTTGTCCAAACCCTAGGCCCTCTTTATATGATAATGAAACAACGAAACCCTAGCCTCTTTTTTTTTTGTTTCAGATCAGTAGCAGCAGCAGGAGGTCCTTCAACCACTCAACCATGGTGATAATATAAACTGTTGGAGAAGAAGAGAATGTTGGGATTGATTGACGTGTCACAAATTTATGGTTGATTTCAATGTGGTTCTAGCGCTATTTTTATAAAGCCCGGCATGATTTTGGTATATAGCGCCCCCCCCCCCCCCCCCGTAGCGGTGTGGGGGGCGTATTTTTCAATTTTTTAGGTAAATGGCGCCCCACTACGGGTGCTCTTATTGTTTAAAAGGTGGAAGCTTAATCATCGAGTCTCTTTAAAGGCGAGTGGAAGCTTTAACCATTGAGTCACTCCTTACACATGTTTAAATGTTCATCCCAATTTCTGATGGGTTTATGGTTCGTTTTCATATATTTCTACTAAAAATTGAAAACCGACTGGATTCGTTTAAACCCGTCTCTTTCTTACTAGATCTGCCCCTGTGTTTATGTGTGTATATATAAAGAAAGATAAAGTAAGGGGCAATCAAAACCGATTACCCGTAAACAACATTAGTTATTGTTTTGTGTATGAAAAGTAAAGTCATGTTAAATACTCACTTGTTAATTATGTAGTGTGTGCTTATGTTGCCGAAAGATCACTAGAGAGGGTACACCGCCTTCATCTTGAAAGAATCGAATCGGAAAGAGGAGAGGACAAAAACGATAGTGTATGTGAGAAATACTTTAGAGTTTGTCCATATTATTTATAGAGCTTTTGTAGCTATTAAACATTAATTACAAGATTTCTACACTTATATTGTTTCCTTATAAGTCATTAGATATATTTTTTAATTTCTTATAAGAATATCCGTTGTGGCTCGTGAGCGACTAGCCGCGAGCCACAAAACATTCCACGTGGATCACTCAAACCATAACACCCTTCAGCGAGGCACGACGCGAGCGAGTAGCCGTTAGTACACTCACGTCTGTTAGCGAGCAAAAAATAGTCGTTGGCAGCCACTAGTCGTTAGCCAACGGCTAGTTGGCCTATTTAAATACAAAAAAATACCATTTTTTATTCACAAAAACAATCAAATACAATATACATTTTTCAAGCTACACTTCAAAAATCAAGCAAATAAAAAATGGACTTTTCACAATGGCAAAGATGCTACCAACCCGCAATAGAATTCCTTGAGGAAGAAAAGTATGAAGTTAGTCCAACGAACGAAATCGAAGTTAACCTTAGCCAAATGCCACCACTTTCACTTTCACCCGATTTGGTAATCCCGTATACACAACCACCAACAACTCAAAGGCGAGGTGGTAGAGGTGGTGGCCGAGGTGGTGGCCGAGGAAGGTCGGTCGGCCGAAGTGGTGGTAGGGGTGGTGGTAGGGGTGGTGAATCGCCCGAGCAAGATATTCGACCAAGGCGTCAAGTGACCCCTTGGACCAAAAGAGGAGAAAATAGCCCTTTGTTGGGCTTGGGTTGAAGTATCGGAAGACCAAAAAGCGGGTATGTATTTTTTTTAACTATATACTTTTTTTTAATATACATAATTGATTTTTTAACATTAATATTTTTTTTCTTATGTAGCCGGTTATCAAAAGGCTAAGATGTTTTGGCGACGAATCCGAGACCTTTTTCATGAGCAAGTAGGGAGCCAAATGCGTTCGGCCGATATGATTTCCGGCCGGTGGGTCGAGATTAGGAAATTTGTGGGTTTGTTTACGAACCTTCATAACAGGAATGTTGCTCGAGTGCGAACGAGCGGGTCAAGCGATCTTGACGTGTATCAATTTACTTGTGATGAATGGAAAAAAGAGGTCTTACGCAAGTACAGGACCAACAAGACGTGGGGATGAAGACTATTTGTGGAGAATCCTACGTAATTGCTCCAAATGGGTGGAGCTAATTTTCTGTTGAAGACATGAGCGAAGGCGGCTCATCATAAAAGCGAGCCAAGACGTCTTCATCGGGTGGGTACATCTCCTCTACGAGCTCAGAGGCTCACGTGGGGGTTGACCTAAACAATGATGAGGGTCTTCCCCCGTCTCCCCTAGGTCGACCCGCTGGAAGGAACAAGACAAAGGCTAAACAACCTGTTAACGAAGCCGATACGGAGTTCTCGGGGGAAACTAGCAAAATAAGGACGACAATGGAGATGACGGCGAAAGCTAAAGTCCATAAAGTTCGAATGAGGGACATGGACTTTTAACGAAAGACTTTAGCCACATACCAATGCCTCGTCGGAAGATACTTGAACTCGAACAAGCGCGTCTCGTGAAAGAATACGAGATGGAACAAGAACACCTCAATGACGAGGACGAGTAGTTTAGTAGTTTATTATTTTTTTATGTCTTTTTAATTTTTTTATTAATGAAAAGTTTATGTTTATTATTTAATTTGTGTTACAAATTTAAATATTATAAATTTAAAATAACAAATTTAAAAAAAATTAAAAAATAAATAAAAACTGGATAAAGCTACTGCTCACCTCTAGCCACAACACCATCAGGCTAGTGAGCAGCAGCTTTATCACCCTGCCAACTGAGCGCTTACGTGGCTCAATATGAGAGGATAGAGCCATTGCTCACCTCTAGCCACAACGGATAGTCTAAGACTATCCGTTGAGGGTAGAGGTGAGTGAAGAATTTATCGAATAATATTGAGCCACATCAATGCTTAGTTGGCACTGGGTAGCGGCCGACGATCGCTCGCTAGAGGGTGTTATGGGTCAAGGTGAGTGAGGTTTTTTTTTACCAAATGTATTTAAATTTTTACCACAAACATTTAAACTAAAAATAAAACAAAAGTGACACTAAAATAAAAAAAATAACCATTACATTACACTAAAAAAATTACACTAAAATAAAAAAAAATCATTATATTACACTAAAAAAAGGAAATTACACTAAAATAAAAAAAACCATTGTACGCGGTTTCGAAGCTTCTAGACTTCGATTTCAAGTCTCCAAACTTGTGGGAGATGGAGTCATTGGTACGGTTGGTACCCCCTACAAGGGTACCAAACTCGGCCAAAACCCGGTTCCATTGTGAGCCGCGAGCCCCATAGCCACGCGCTGACGAAGCGGCTTCCCCGTCGACTTGTCGGTACGCGATCACAGGTGCTAACTCCTCCTCCTCGGTCCCACTGCACCATGATGATGAATTTTGGTTTGAATGATTGTGAAGGATTGTGAAGAAGAAGATGGTGAAGGATTGTGAAGAAGATGGGTAAATAAATAGAGGGGGTAAATTAATTTGGTGGGTGAAAATTAAATTTTGAAATTCAAATGGCCGCTAACGGACGCGAGCAGAGTCACGTCCCATCGCGGCAGACTGTTTGCGGGCTCGTTCACGTGATATCGTTTGTCGCTAGCGCCAGCCACGTGGATAAAGTTGTGGCTCGCTACAGGCTGCTCGCGGACCACAACGAAAGTCTAACAGATTTATTGATTAGGAATAATTAATTTTCACATTTAAGGGAAATCTATAAATAAATAAATTTATTGTTTATTGGCTAAAACATATACTCATTTTAAGGTTAAAAAAAAAACACATAATAAAAATCTATAAAAATGCCCAATTATAAAAAAAGGTGGTACTTCTTCGCATTCTGAAATATTTCACATAACAGTAACCAAGTATCAAAAGTGTTTCATTTAGGTCACTCGTAGCTTTGTTTGTCCTAGTTATGTGACTTAACATGCAAATCTTGTCTTGTAATTTTTTATATGTGTCAGGAATGAAATGTAGGAGGAAATGTTAGGGTCGGGATTCTTAATATATGTAATTATTTTAAAAAGAAAATAACATGTTAATTATATTAAAAAAAATTAAAATACGTTAAAATCCACGCCATCACCTAAAGTCGGCATTAATATAAAACATGAATGTTGAGTGACATAATTGTGACAAAAAAAAGTTGAATGACTTAATTGAAACACTTTTGAAAAGTTGGTTACTATTTTACAAAGTTACCCAAAGATAAAAAGACATACCGTGATAGTATATTCAGAATTCAGAAATAAAAAACAGTTATGTCATAATTTAGAAAATCACAATTTCAAATCGTGTAATTAAATTTTAGGTTATTTCAAATCGTGTAATTATATTCTTTAAAAATAACTTTAAAATTTAGGTTTCTTTTTTGTTTTTTAATTATTTGACTAAATTGTTAAAAGTTATTAATTAATTAATTAAACATAT
>JAUTDX010003945.1:0-33217 GCA_030844895.1 Ambrosia x helenae | reverse complement strand
CCTTGGATTACAAGTGGGGGCTAACATGAATCTAAGTAAAACATTGGGACCCGGTGGTGGAAGTATTCTGAGAAACGACTATCATTTGGAAAGCTAAGAACCTCTCTTTTGGTGGAAGGGTGGTCCTAATAAAATCGGTATTAAATTCGCTTCCCACATATTATTTTTCTTTGTATAGAGCGCTGGAGAAAGTCATAGATGCTCTTGATCGTATGCGACGGGTCTTCTTTTGGGGTGGGTCGGAGGAGAAGGCGAAGATGAATTGGATAGCGTGGGATAGTGTGATTGTGGCTCCCGAGTACGGCGGCTTAGGACTTGGGTCCCTTAAGGAAGAGAACTTTGTTTTGTTAGCAAAATGGTGGTGGCTGTTTAAAATGAGAAGAACACACTTTGGTGGAAGGCGATATGGTCGATACATAGTAGTTCGAGGGGTTGGAGTTCGGTTCCGGTGAAGTTAACACAGCCGGGTCCATGGAAGCATATTGGTCGGTCGGTGTGTGATCTTCATCTACTTGGAGTCGATATTACAGATATAATAATTGGGATAGTGGGTGGGGGGGGGGGGGGGTTGGACAATGGATTTTTGGGTTGACAAATGGGTTGGGAATAACACACTTTGTGAACTGTTTCCAAATCTGTTTGCTTTGGAAAAGGATAAAATGTGTCGGGTTGCCCATAGGGTGGGCAGACGGGTTGGGGTTCGGACTTGGGATAGGAAGAGAGACCAGCTTAATGGCGTTGAAATGGACGAACTGCAGCAGCTATCGGCTCTTATTGGGCCGGTTACTGTTGCTTCTAGGTCGGATCATTGGGGTTGGGCACTTAACGGGTTGGGACAATTTTCAGTAAGAAGTATTAAGGATTGTTTGGGTTCTATGCTAAACATGGTTCCAAATCATATGAGCAAAAAGAATTCTTGAGTCCAAAGAAAGTGGAAATGTTGGAAAATCAGGCCCCAAACGAAACACAAAGAACACTTTTATTATTGAGGACACCCATTACAATAAACCTATCATCTATTTATACTAGACTTATTCTAATCCTAACCCAACTCAAATACTAATTAAATAAATATTAAACCCAAACTAGATAACCATATCCTAATACTAATACTTATCTAAACCTATTAGCATTATCTTGAACCCCATTTGACTCTAAATAGGATTACTCCTTCATTCACCCCCCTTAATCCTAATTTGGATCCATTTGGTCACATCCGCACCGTTACTCCAAGTTCTTCCTGGATAATCTCGACATTTTCCGGACCCCCTGACCTCTACCTCTACCTCGGCCACGTCCAAAGTCTTCCCTTAAGTCGACTTATCCCGGACATTCTGGCCCCACCTCGGCCCCGTCCAAAGCCGTATAACACCACCACTACCGATGTTGTTTTTTCACCCACACGGAACCCGTTTGCGCACAACACTTCCGTGAGAGCCTTCTTCTACCGATCAAGAAAACAAAACCCACTCGTTTATCGTTTTCTATCACCCGCTAAACGAACTAAATCACAGCCACCCGTTTGATTTTTTCTGCTTGTTTTTTCCGCAACCTGGTTAACCTCTCCTTCTGGTGAAACCCACAACTTTCTGCCAGATTTTTTAACATCTAAACACAGCCACAAGACACCCCGGTGTTCACCCGTCACCCCCGTCATCTCCACCCGTGATAAAGAATGACACGAACAACTACTTTGCCTTCGTATTCTGCTGTGAAACAGCCCCGAACAACCACAAATGGACATCTTTTGTTCATACCCGTCACCTCGTCCTCAAACAACGGTACTCCACGTTGCCTAACCCGGAACGCTTGACCCGAACTCACCGTCAACTGTGGTAAAACAACCCTGAAACAAATTCCTTGCATTAACTCCACGCAAAACTCACACAGATGTATTTAAACCCATCGTGTCTTCCGAATTCAATTTTAACTGACTTTAAAACTTCATGACATATTCACCTTAACTCCATTAAATTCCATACTGCCCTCTGTATGGTTGGTGGTGTACCTCAAATTCCATAGACTTTTCTCCAATTCCACCGCAAACATTCAATAAAAACTCCTACTTTTGCTCGACTCACGTCTGTCGTTACTTTTCTTATGTGATTAGTCTTTTTTTTTCTCACGATCCTAACCACCATTGCAACCCCACCAGGGGCTGCTCCCCTTTTCAGAAAACGACTATCAAAACTGCCAAGCTCTGATACCAATTGTTGGAAAATCAGGCCCCAAACGAAACACAAAGAACACTTTTATTATTGAGGACACCCATTACAATAAACCTATCATCTATTTATACTAGACTTATTCTAATCCTAACCCAACTCAAATACTAATTAAATAAATATTAAACCAAACTAGATAACCATATCCTAATACTAATACTTATCTAAACCTATTAGCATGATCTTGAACCCCATTTGACTCCAAATAGGATTACTCCTTCAGGAAATACTAGCGTGGAGGGCGTCATTGAACCGGATACCAACGCGTACAGCTCTAGCAAGAAGGAATGCAGCCGTAGGTTCCACTTTGTGTCCATTTTGTGCAGATTATCAAGAGTCTGCAGATCACATCTTCATCGAATGTCATTTTGCGCTGACTGTTTGGAACGTCCTGATACAATGGTGCAGCCTCAAACCGTTTTTCGCCTTCACTGTCAATGATGTACTGGAACTTGCAGCCCACGAGAATGGTTCACCGAAGCGCAAGAAGACCATACATGCGGTTTATTTGACTACCTTATGGTGCTTATGGAGGGCTAGGAACAATTTAATTTTCAATAATCTTCAATGCTTGGTTAGCCAAGTACTTGTGAGGTGAAGTCCCTTAGTTTTTTATGGATCAAAGCACGCTCGAAACAACAAAATCTTGATTAGCCGATGTGGTAGGGATTTCATTTACATAAGATAGGTTGGTAGAAATGATCTTGTAATTCGATTATGTTTGTAACGCATGGTGAATGTTTGTACTTTGGTGACTTGCTAGCTCCCTGCTAGCCTTTTGGATTGAATAAAGTTCGTTGACCGTTCAAAGAAAAAAATTAAACCAATGATTAACAAATAATAATTAAATCAATGATTGTTGAAATTAGGTCCCACTCTTTTGACTCCTGAAACTTTACATCTATTGAATTACATGCAAATTGGAACGTTTCCAAGTCTCAATATTTATTCAACATCAAGTCCAACTTTTTGTGCTTTATGACCAATAAGACTATGTGGCTTGGGAAGCCTTGCCGTAACGTCAGTAAAAAGTGGGTTCTCTTTTGTTTTTAGACAAGTTGAGGACTATTCAAGGGTGTGGGGATAGTCCTCCTTAGATAGTCCTCCACTCCTATTACTCACCAATTATTTTTATTTTCTAATTTTTAAATAAGTAAATAATTAAAATAAATAAAATAAAAGTAAAATAATATTAAAAAAAAGTACAAATAAAACAAAGTCGAATAATACTAAAGTCGACATTACAAATACAAGCGTCTAGTTATACTTGCTAATGATATCCTCTTGTAATTTTTCAATAACTCGACGCCTTGCTTCGGACATGGAACTTGTGTCGATTGCTAAAACCTTCGCCTCTTCGATTTTGAGCTTTTCATTCTTCACCTTTAGCTTTTACTCGTTGACTCGGTTGAAAGCTTCGTTCTGAGCCGTCAAAATGTCAATCTTCGTTGCGCTACCGCTTTGTCTTTTGGCGGTCCCTTCCCTTTTCGCTTTATCCCGACCTATTTAATTAACCGAAATAAGAATATAATAACTTTTAATTACCAAGTAGAACAAATTTTAAAAAAGGACAAACCCATGGGACGATGAGCCTCCTCGATTGGGATATCAAACTCCGCTTCCTCATTGATGTCGATGTCCACATGATGAGTTGAGCTTCCCTCTTATGAAGCTTTAGCATTGTCTTTCTACGCTTTGCTTTTACAACGGGGTTTGGGACCGTCGCCCACTTTTGTTCGTTCCTCAAAAGTTCTCAAGCCCGAACAAATTTGAGTCCCCCCGGTTGCGTATCACTCCACTTCTTCATAGCGTCATTAAAATCATACTTTTGTTGTATCCGCTAGGAGGGTGCGACTTGCTTTGATTATAGAAACGGGCAAATAACGTACACGCCTTATTTATTTTCCTAAACTTTCCGCTAACCGAGTCTAAGTCTCGGTAGGGCTTCGGTGCTTCCATTCTTTTGTGGAAGTTCTCTGTACATTTCTTCCAAAAGCCGGTGATATTTTGATTGGTGCCTAATTTTTTTACGAAAAGTAAATTTATTAAAATTTATTATTAGTACTAAAGTGCAAAAAATACAACAATATACAAATGTAATAAAAAATGAAGTTAATTAATTACCAACAATGGGGCACGTGGATGTTTCTAGCCACGCTCGAACCAACGCCTCAACATCGGTTCCCGTCCATGGTTTCTTAGGCAATTTGTCACCACCCTCCGCCTTTGCCTTTCCTTTGCCTTTGTTGCGTGGTGGTGATGGTTGCATTTCCGGAACAATTTCGACCTCATCATCATCTTCCTCGTCTACGAGCCCCATAGGACTAGGTACTCGTGGTGTTGTAGGACTTGGTTGAGGTGGTTGAGTTGGTGTAAAGTAGTAATAAACATAGGTTGTTGTTGCATTTGCATTTGATTGAACATGTTCGATTGCAAAAGTTGTTGCATTTGCATTTGACTTAGTTGTTGAAAACACGTTTGAGGAGGATTGTTGGTAGTTCGCAAATGAGGATGGCACTTCGGGCCGATAACACCCACTAAAAGTTATCGGGAAGTTCGCGTTTTGAATCGCGTTTGGATTAGGTGTTTGGTTTGGGGTGTTCGGGTTATTTGGGTTATATTGGTCGAAGGGATACATATTGTTTTTTATAAAATTTGAGAGAAAATGAGAAGAGTAGAAAAGAATTTGGATTGATTGTAGGTTGGTTTTTTTAAGAAAGATGTAAGTTGTAGATTGTTAAATAGAGAAAAGGTTTTTTTTTTTTTAAATATTAACGGTCATATGACCGTTACACTCCAATCCACCAAACACAATGGCCGGTCCAAGTCGTCCCTTTTCAGCCGTTTTGACCGGGTGTGGGTCGGCCGGGGCGGTGTTGGCCGGCCCAAGACGGGTTTGACGGGCCGTCGCCGACCCCTACACCGTTTAGTCTAAGAAAAACCTTAAAAATCTTCTTAATACCTTGTGTTATAATATATTTTAAGAAATGGATAAAATTTATTTAAGATATAAATTAAGACACACGATAAAGTAACGACAATATACCCGATCTATATGTTAAAACATTAAATGGATTAAAGATTGACGTTCAAGACATTTGTATATGATGATAAACAAATCTCTAGGGCTTAGTATATTATTATGATCGTTTTTACCGACTGTGAAACAAGTAATTTAAATTATGGTGTTGTAGATTTGGGCTTGTATCAAAGCTATGGAAACTAAGGCGACGTCAAAGTTTCTTACATCGTGTTTATCATTGTGGTCGGCATTTAAGGGAAAGAAAGAAGATTGAGGGGCTGTTTGGTAAGCCTCTTAATAAGGCTTTGAATCATTCAGCACTGAATGATTCAGCATTCAATGCGTTTGTTTCAATTTCTGAATAGAATGGTTAAGGTTGAACCACTGAGATTTGGGATGTTGCTGAACCATTAAGCACTGCACTACGCTGAACCTTAATGAGACTCTCCTACCAATGTGAGACAAGAAAATTAACCATTAAGAGATCCAACTTAATGATTCAGCACTTAACTATTCAAACTTCTGAATGATTCAGCACTTAATCAACCAAACAGCCCTGAGCATCTTGTAGAATAATAATATTACTATCAAGACCATATAGGTAAAAGTATGGTTAGGTGGGTCGTGTTTACACATACGATGATTTGACATATTTTCAATTGATTAATCAACAAAATATGTATTATACTTTTTGGAAGGAATGTGACAAGTACTTGCTAGTTTAGTTTAAGTAATAGTCCAAGTCATAGGTTGACCAAGTTTGGTGTATGTTGACCGAGTTTGGTAGATGAAAGTGACCCGTTGGAGATAGCTGAAAAGTAGGAAAAGTGGGTTGTGTCTTTGGCTATTTATAGCATTCTCTTTTGTTGAGCAATAAATCCTACATGGCATTCATAGAGATGACATCATTCCCTTTGAGTGTGTCATGTGACATGAATTGATTTTAGGAAAAAAAAAAATCTAAACAAAATTGGATTTTTCTCTCTCATGTTTCCTCCCATAATTTTTTAAACGTTAATATCTTTTATATACAAGATTTTTTAAAGAAAAAAAATTACACCAAATTAACGAACGTTTTATTATCTTTCCAACGAGTACCATAGTGCTATATAAAAAACGGAGGAAAAAATAACAATTTTTTGTAGGGTTTTGTTCATACAGGAAAAAAACACAGTGTTAAGGTAATTCATTAATCATGTATAGGTAAGTCACTAATTATGTTCAAATCAGTAAATATGAATTCTATTTTCAACATGTGCTAACATTGGAGTTGTACATTGTTTTAGGTTAGGTATTAATATTAGAGTTATACATTGTTTAAGGTTAGGTGTTAACATTGAAAATACATTGTTAAGTGTTTTTGTTTAGGTGCTACCCGAAGCTTTCCTGCATGTAACTGTAAAGCGCATCATTCTATTTCTTATGTAAAATTGAGATGTCATATTAGATTTCTCAACCCGGGACGTTCCCGAGGTATAATCTAGTAAAACATATAGTTTTCTCTTTGCAAAAGTTTGCTTTATTTTCGATCATATCTCTGTTCATACTTGTTCATCTTTTAAACACTACAAAACTTCATATTTACTAAGGGACCTGATATTAACATATGTTATAGGTTATATTGAAAATAATATGGAACGCTATGCTATATATGTGACATCCGTCGAAATCACAGGTCATATCCGTACACTAACTACACGTACACACTGTGCATGACATTTCATTTTTACATGTTTCATTACAATTGAGCCATACAGGGTCTCAGCAAGCCAATTTCAATGCTTATAGTTTAGCATTAGGCACGCTAGGGAATACAATTTCATAACTAGTTGAATAGTTATCATGAGCTATAGAAAGATCATACCACAAACCCTAATTTAGGAACTCATACAATTGAACATAATATTTCAATTGGGATGCACATAAGAACAAAAACAAACAATGTCCATATACAAGGAATTATTCAAACACAATGTCCATGAGTGACTAGTAATAATACTAATTAAAAATATATATTGAACACACAATTATATATTGTTTCGTGTCACATAAACTTGTACAAGACATGGATTAATTGTTTAAAAATAATAATAATAATATATATGCATGTGTGTGTATGTGCTTTCGAATGTTAAACTCCTACACCTTTAATGAACCATCATTTCCATCACTAAGATTCCACCATAATTAGTTATACATTGAACCTTGTATTCTATCCATGGTAGTTGACTTGCCAAAAATATGTAACCTCCACATATATATATATACACACACACGACACACACATACACATGTGTGTAGTGTTTGTGTCTTCCACTCTTACACAAGTCCCTTCACTACATTCTTCCACCAAGATTCCTAACACATGCACTAGTCTTTTCCATCACATTCCTAGACTTTACACCAAAGAGGAATGCATCTTTATGACATCTAGGAAAGTTCTAAGTTGACTTACCCCATTTGTAAACCAACCCTTCCACCATGATCCTACCATAATCTACCTAGGATTTCACTAATGTGACTAATGAGCATGATTATCATACATCAACATTAAATGATTTAGACTAAACAATAACCTCCCAAACACCCTCGAAGTATCGGCCCACATACCCCAAAGACAAGATCTCACCACATCAATCCTAAGAGGTCCCGAATCTAGCAAACACCATGATCATCTTACATCAAATCCAAAAGAGTTGACTTATCCTAACCTCCACACTAATCCCCATTTTCGGCCCCCATTAACCAAGAAAACATGCGCATGTCAAGTCCAAGATCCCTTCCTAATCTCACCAAAATCACCTTTGTTGGATTCATAACTAAATAAGGAAAGATGCCCTCTTTCACCTTTCCTAAGTCATGATACCTTGCCATTCTAAATTGTTATATATAGGTCCAAGGTTAGTGAGGTTTAGTGCACCACCAAAGACTAACACACACCTCTCCTCTCCACTCCTCTCTCTCTCTCTCGGCTCACACCACCACTCGGCACCACCTCCACCGCCGAACACCACCACCATTCGACCACCCTACCACCACAAACCACCACCCACACACAAGTCACTAACAATAACCATTAACCTTCAAGGGATCATTAGGGGTACAAGGAGCATAACCAAGTTGTACAAGGCCCCTAACTCCCTCTTTTATTAAGACACTAGGAGGTATAACATTATTTTCTTAAACTTGTGTCTTTATTTTTAGGGAAAATGGATTTAAACACCCTGAACTATTGACAATTGGCCGCTGACGCACTGAACTACAAAATTGACCAACACCGCACTGTACTTTTAACTTATTGGCCTGTATCACCCTTTGACTAACCATGGTTAATTTTTGCTGACGTGGCACGGTGACATGTCCATTTTGCTGACATGGCAGGTGATGTGTCCATGCCACGTCAGCTTATTCCCCATGCCACCTCAGCAAAAATGGATACGTCACCATGCCACGTCAGCAAAAATTAACCATGGTTAGTCTGAGGGTGATACAGGCCAATAAGTTGAAAGTACAGTGCAGTGTTGTTCAATTTTGTAGTTCAGTGCGTCAGCGGCCAATTGTCAATAGTTTGGGGTGGTAAAATCCAATTTCCCTTATTTTTACATAGTCTCTTAAATGCAAAGTTGTTCACTAGTATGTTTACTTTTGTAACTAAACCAAACAAGTGAGTAAACTCATGCTTTAAAATACATTATGTAAGTTGACAAATGTATTTATTTACACCCACTTAGGGCCGAAACATATATATGGATGTATATCCATATGGGCCGAAAGTTTTATAAGAAAATTTGTGTGTTTTCTAAACTTATTAACATAAGCCATAGTGTTGAAAGTTGTTAGTCATATCTGACAAGTTTATAACAAAGCTTACAAAGATCCATGTGTTTTCAAGAAAGTGATATTTTGACATAGAATATTATTATTTTCACAAAGTTGCCAAGCTATGAAAATAATAAGCTAAACATACTTAAAATTGTGGATCTATACACATGTCAAGATAAAAGTTGTAAAACCTACAACACACGAACACGTACTCCATCAAAAGTGTATAAAACACATGTTTTCACAAGTAAAAGTGGTGTTTTTCCAAGAAACAAAGCTATCTTTTTGTCAAGATCACTAGTTTACATAAAAATGGTGAATCTTGTAACACGAAACCATGAAGTTCATATTTTGGAAAATGATGCATTAAGAACCCTAATATGGAACACTTAAAAGATAAAAATTGTATCTTTTGACAAATAAGTCATTAAACACGCAAATCTTTACATCAAAGACACATCTAACTTAAAGAATTAAGTTAAAAGGATAAGCGTAACAAGGGAACAACTTGTAAACAGTACAAGTAACATAGACCTAAAATGCCTCTTTTACATAGGACCCGTAGGTTGATCTTTCTATCTCAGACTCATTAGTTCATTCCCAGACATACCACAAGGTGAGTTTCACTGCCCCTTTTCACTGTTTTACATTTTTCCGGGGAAAAAACATGCGTACAGTTTTCAGTTACATACATGACTATTATGTGAACATGAGACAGTAAGGTTCAAGATCCATTAAGCCCCCATGTCATACATCATACCATAACCATTAGCTATGGACTTAGCCATGAAACACCAGAATAGATCTATTGGGTTGACACCCCCACTCTTGGTCAGTCGCTCTGACCAGATGACATATATCAAAAGAGTGCTAGTATTTCACATTTATACATTGTCTTGAGTGTACAATGGGCGAGGCACAACATGTCAAGGTTTGGTTATGGGCTCATGTAAGATCACATATTAATTATTGCCCTAACTAGGCAGTAATTTAGTCGGATTTAGGATTACAGGTCCAACATACAAAAACCCGTGAACTCACCAACTTTATGTTGACCCATATATTTTTTATGCATGTTTTTCAGGAAATTAGCATGGAGCATGGAACTTAGGAAGGTTGCGTGCGAGCATCTAAGGGATACCATCTTTTGAACTATTGTTGTGATGTTTTGACCTAAACACTTTTAAACAATGGTTTTTAATCCAAAAAAATAATGTTATGTTTTGTAAGGCTTGAATGTTTTAAATGGTAATTCCTGTTTTATTAATTAATGCTCGTGTGACTTTTGTGCTTGAATCAGCAATTGGTAACTTTTGTGCTGAATCTCATCGTTCCCTTGTTCCCTCGGGGATTATGCTTTACGTTCTACGTCACCGCGAACGTAGACAATGTGTCTCATCTCTGCAGATGCAGAGATGGAAAGTTACATTTTACGTCAAGGCGGACGTAGATAATGTGTTGCATCTCTGTGGATGCGGAGATGGAAGCTTACGTTCTATGTCAAGGCATACGTAGGTGATGTGTCTCATCACTACGGATGCGGAGATGGAAAGTTATGTTCTACGTCAAGGTGGGCGTAGAGGATGTGTTTCCTTCCTGTGGAAGCGGAGACGGAAAGTTACGTTCTACGTCAAGGCGGACATAGACGAAGTGTTTTCGTTCTGCGGAACTGGAGACGGAAAGTTACGTTCTTCGTCAAGGCTGATGTGCTTTCCGCCGCATTAAATTTTGAGTTCAATGTTAATCATTGGAGGGAAATCGAAAGGGCATATTCTCTGCATGATCTGACCGTTGATGTGACAGTCTGCACGCCTACCACGACTGTGTCAGTTGGAAGGACAAATTTTTCGTCTGCTGTCAGTCACGTGGTGCACGCGCCATCGAAATTAATGTGATGGGTATAAATAGTCTTCTCACAGCAGTTCCCTTCTATTTCGAGAAAAAATTCCCAGCTTCTGAAACTTCTCTCTCCCTCTCTCCTTGGATCTTCTGTTGAACTTGTTGAAGATTCCGTTACATTATTCAATTTTTCCGGTGCCTCCTTGAAGATTCCCACTAATCTTCAAGTTTTCCGATGAGATTCAAAATTTCCAAACACCTCCGATCCACTTTCTTCTCCTTTTATAACTTATTTTCCTTCATTCGTTGAACCCTAATCATGTCAGATACCGAGACGAAAAGCAAGAACCCTCCTGTAGCCATGTCTGATGCTACAATAAAGTGGAAGATGGACTCCTTTGAACAGTTCTTGGAACTGTATGAGATCCCGACGAGTTGGGAGCCATCCCTTCCTACCGACGGTGAAACTGTACTAGACGCCGGTCCGAGCAGGATGGCTCTCTATGCTGCCCACTTCCAGTTCCCCAGTTTTTGGTTGCCGGCCACCCAGTTTGTTTGGGATCTCTCGCTCCGTTATGGGTGTCACTTGACCCAGATGACTCCTCTAGGGATCACGAGGATGGTACACTTTGAGTTTGTGTGCCATTTCTGGGCGTTGAAACGATGTTTGACATGTTCAGCGCGTTTTACCGATTTTCTCGGAGTGGCCCTCGGTGGTACTTCTTCAATACCCGCACCAAGATTAAGTCGGTTGGCAATGAGGCGCCACGCAGCATGCACGATTGGAAGTGGAAGTTCTTCTTTATTAAGCAGGGTGGTGGTCCCTGTTCCGCTGTAGTGGTTGCTCGTCCCAACCAAGTCCAAGTTGAAAGGCTAGGCGATCATCAACTATGCAGACTTTGACTCGTACGACAAGATCACCGAGCAGGTGACGTCCATAAACATGTCAGAGGTGAAGCCCGAGGCATTGCTAATGGCTGCAGTCAGCCGTGTAGGAGCCTGTGCGGATCAGGACCCGCACTTCTATGTTGGTGAAGAAGGTACCCCTTTTATATTATTCGATGTATGTATTTTATTGTTAAATGTTGCCTTTCGGACCCTTGTAATATTTCGTTATCATGTCGCGCAGAGAAGACTTGTTTTCTCTCCATTGTGCATGTCAAGGTAAGGAGCTGCTGGTGGAGCGAACGTTGAAAAACTTCGTGCTGGTGAACGTGAAGGATTTTCCTGGCCACTTCCTCCCAACAGGTGAAGTCTCTATTAATCCGCGCCCGCTGAATGCGGTATCCGCCAGCGGGGCGAACATTTTCTTTATTTTAGATAAGGAGTCCAAGGATGAGTCTTTCTCCTTAACTCACGGGCCTCGGAATTGTGCAGGTGAAGGTAGCGTAACGGGTTCTTCAACCCAGCTCCCAAAGTCCACCAGGTCGGTGGCGAAGACTGCCCCCTCCCGCTAAAGACCCAGAAGGGTAGTATGTCTGGTGAGGGCAATGATGATTATGTGGAGGTTTTTCTTGTCCCACCGCTGGCAACTGACGAGGGGAAGAAGGTTGCGGAGGGTGGTGATGGTGGTAGTGGGAAGGTGTTATCAGCTATGTTGAAGGATGTTGTGGCTTCCCTGGACTCCTTAAAGCGCAAGGCCCCGGGTCCAGCCCCCCATGTATTAAAGTTCCACCCGGCGCAATCTCACAAGCGCCCAAAGTTAGCTTCCAAGATTGTCACGGAGGTGTAGCCTGGTAAGTTGCCTCTTTCTCTTAAACTTGTGCATAATTGCCTTGTTTTCGCGTGCCCAAGACTTAGAAAAAACCATGTTTTTCTGTTTTTTTAGGTCCTGTTCGCATCCAAACTGGCGGGCCAAAGGTTACAAAGGACCATATTCCTACCTCGGTTGAACTCAGCTCATTCGATCTTTCGATCGAAACTGAGGCAGAGAAGAAGAGGGTGGCAGATCTTGCTGCCCAACAAGCTGCGGAGGAGAAGGCGCGCATGGATGCGAAGGATGAGGCTGCTAAGAAGAAGTCGACAGAGCAGGCGCGCCTGGAGGAGGCACAACAGAAAGCAGCTCAGGATGACCTGAAAAAGAAAGAGGATGAGGAGAAAGCCCGCTTGGCGGCCGAGGAGGCGGAGCGGGCACGTTTGTTGTTTGAGAAAGTATCTACTTCTAAGCCTGGGGCGCCCTACTTAGCCGTTTAGTCATGGGGACTAAACAGGCTCAATTTTGGTGGCGGGCACCTCTGAGCCCGCCCATGTGATTTCTTTATCTTCCTCCGGAGAGGGCTCCGGAGGTAATGGCGGAGGGAAGACCAATGAAGACCCGCTAGTGCCTACTAGCGGGAATGTTCAGCAACCCTCGAACCTAGGGATCACTTCCACTGGGTTCCGCATGGATGTCCCCACCGGGCCTATCGTCCGGCCGAGGCCCACTGGGTAGGTTAACGGTGAATATTGAGGCCCGTGTGGAACCTATTTAAGGAGGACTTCACCTCCTTGGATGCTTGCCTCCACATCGGCCCATGATTAGCCAATATAATATATTGTATAATATTATATAAATCATAGAGAGAGAGAGAGAGAGAGATTGTACCGTTCGTTCCACGTGGCAATACGTCGTTGGAAGATGTCTAGGGATGGGACGCATGTCATCCGCCTGCTGGCTGCAGGCCTGATACGCTATGATTGGCAAATTCTCTTTTCCGAGTGTACTATTGTCTCCTATGCGGTTACACGTTAGTGGAGATCATCGCTGAGGTGGCCTCATATGGTCTTATTGGCTGACGCGGGCAGGAAGTGTACTTGTTGTCTCCTCTGGCGGATCCGCAACTACGTGCAGTATCATGATTGGTTGATCGTGCAACATGACCTCTGCTACATGTCACACCACGCCAATGGCGGAAACACGTGGCGCGACGCTCGAAAGCATATCAAAGTCAAGATTAACACAAACTATATTTAATTAGAAAAGATCATTATATTAAGATGTCGGGAAGGAGTACCTGGTTTCAAACATTACTTAAAACCACAAACATTAAGTTTTAAAGTGGGGTGTTTCCGTTTATGTCCCAACCCGAAGGTAACAATAGATGAAACCCCCAACCATTGTCCGACATCCCAAATTCCACCGTACTAGCCGCATACCTGTTCAGCACTTAGTTACCTGAAAGATATGTTTAAAAAGACGTCAATATATAAAATATTGGTGAGTTCACAGGTTTTAGTTTCGTAAATACGACATTTTTACATCCTGTGCAAATCCAGCACATTTTTACATCCTGTGCAAATCCAGCACATTTTTATATCCTGTGCAAATCCAGCACGTTTTTATATCCTGTGCAAATCCAGCACATTTTGTGGCCTTTGTATGGAGTAGCTAGCTCCTACAAATTATGATGATGAGCAATCCCCTGAGTCCCATAACCAAACCAAGACTAATAAATATGCCCCGCTCCAAGTCGTTTCTCGGAACCCAACGACTTAAGTTCAGAATACGTGCACCCCAGGCATACGCCGATGCATAATCGACGCTATCGATTAGGGGTGGGCCTTGTCAGGCACCAATAGTACTATCCAAATATTCCTTCAGTTTCATTTACCTGAATTAATGGTTACAGTAGCGAGGACCCAACCCCGAGTGGCGACCAAAAACTCAAGTACTCATCATGCCACTTACCACATTTTAACCTTTGAAAACATTTCAATATGTGATAACTTTTGACAAACATATCTTTCCCCCAGTTAAAACAGTAAAATGGGGCCGTGAAACTCACCTTAATTTCCATGCTTAGCTAGCAAATAAAATCCAAAGCTTTGACCAACTTCCTCGTGCTCTAATTACCAATGAAGGACACCTTAAAGTCTATCATATATAAACCTAGCTTAATTTCCGGTTAAAAGATAGTTTATTCAACTATCTTGACTCGTGTGTACTAACCCGAGTCCTTAAGTGTTTTAACTCGACGAACCGATCGTGACTTACCATCATTCATGTGTTCACATACGGCATAGTACCCAAGTCGCGCACCTGTTACTCTGCGTGTGTAAACCATGTTGGACTAACACCACGAAACGTATAACTCATCCCGAGTAATAGCTTGTCTCGTGAATCGGATAAATGTAATCGTCTTGTATAGTTATTTTCGGGAAATATACCTTGCTGAAATATAATATAGTTATTAAAATCCTTTCAATAACATTTGTTATTTCTTTTCCCGAATCCGAGTATCTTACAAATCTCAAGACTCTGCTTTTTATAAAGAGGTTTTCCAATTAAAACCGAACGTTTATACCTCTTTTAATCCGACAACAAACATATTTTAGTTACCAAGTAACCTTTAAAAACTCGTCATACTTGACGCTTGGTAACAAAAGACTATATATTTGTTTGAAATATTTCTCGGAATAGACCATTATTGTTACAAATAATATTTGTCAAAACGTCGTGATTTTGTATATGACTACACTTGTCAAACGTTTGGAAAGTTATTTATAAGAACGAACAATAATGTCACACTGGTCGTGCTTCGGATTTATAAAAATTTCGGCAGAGTTTCCTCTGTTTTTGGTATTAACCAGACAACACAAGTTGTCTACAACTTCCCAAAATCAACACCTAAACAAAGACGACATTATATTTATCCGCATTTCTAGTCCACGAGACTTTATACGTTGTGACTATTATATAAATCATACTGTTTATATAAATATATATATATATATATGTGTAGTCCATCAACTTAGTCCAACAACAACGCAAGTCACGACTAATACACAAATATTAGCTCATAATGCTTTTCGTTAATATTTTTATCGGTTCGTTAGCGAGTTAGTCGTTTATATTTATATATTTTAGAAATATATGTGTAAATAGTAATGAAATAATCACTAATTAGTTATACCGAAACGCTTGACCGAAGTTCACAGAGTTGACCGGGTTGACCAACCCGAATCAGACCGGATCTACCCGAGAGCACCATACTTGACCCACGACTAGAACTTGAAGACGGCACGCAAACCGAGCCAGATCTGAATCTGACCCGGAAGCATAATCTTGACCCGAGCCCGAGTCCCGAACCCAAAGCTGACCGGACCCGAACCGCCGGACGCCACCACCGTGGCCGGACCACTGGTGCCGTGGCCGGACCGCCACTGCCGTGGCCGGACCACCACCACCGCCATCCCACGCCACCAAAACCTCCGTTCCGAACACTTGCGCGCCATCGGAGCCCAACCAAACCCACTCCGGCCCCCGCCTGAACTCGCAAACCACCGGAAACAGCTCACCGGAATATGGCCGGAGAACGAAATTCCGTGAAAACTTGTGAGGAGTCCCCCAAAGGCCCGATCTAAACGTTTGTACAAAGAAAACTCAAAAACGAGCTTACCGGAAAAGTCGCCGGAATGGTACCAACGTTCAAACCACTTCGTTTTAGGGAAAACGGCCTTCACCATCGCGTTCGGGGCGTCGAAATTAGTGGGGGTGGGGGTGTCACGCGCCGGAAAAAGTCGCCGGAGGGTCGCCGGAAACTCGCCGGACGGCCGCCGTAAGCCGCCGGACGCCGCCGGACGGCCGCCGGACAGCCGCCGGAACGCCGCCGGCCGGCCTCCTCCGGTCGCCGGAAATTTCTAGAGTGAGAGAGTGGAGAGAGTGTTTGGTGTTAGAGAGAGAAAGGAATGTGGGAAATGAGGATATTTTGGAGGTTATGGGCTTATATAGGTGGGCTTTTGGATTGGGCTTCAAGCCCAACGTCACGTACCAACTGCTCCGTTTTAGCCCGTTATCGTTTCTGGACTCGGTTTTTGTTCGTAGTCGTAAATAATACCAGACTGGGCAATTCAATAATTATTTTCGTCACCCGACGCGTGAAAACGGCACGCGCGTTAAAATCGCGTTAATCGGTTCGGTTGTGTTATCCTTCATTTAAATGATCCGATAACTTTCGGAACTCAGTACGAAACTTTATTTATAATAAATAATTATTCCGAAAGTCCGGTAACGGTTAAAACCACGCGTTTCGACGTTCGAATCCCACGTCAGTTCCTCTCCGCGTTCTCCAAAACGCTGCGTTTTTGGCCGTTTATCACGCTGATTTCACATCCGTTCGCATCGATAGTAAATACGTGTCGTATTTTCATAGAATAAGCTTATGTTATTCCAGTTTGACAAATTTTTGCTGATGTCAGTTCGTTACGTTAAACACGCGAAGTCTTTCTTTAAAGGCATCAAGACTTCAACGAACTTTCAAAAGGACATCGTAGGACTCATATTAGCTCAACTAACCATAATTAACCTTAAACCATGTTAATTATTTCTAAAACATGATTAGAATCACGTTAATCGTTGTACGAAATTTGCCGGTTGTCACATTCTCCCCCCGTTAAGAGAATTCCGTCCCGGAATTCAGTTCAAGTCATCCGATACATTAGTATCCTTGAACAGGGCGGGATGTTTGCAACTCACACGATTACCCCTTTTCTTCGTGAACTCCAGTTCACGCTTAACGTCCTAACGAACACAATGTCATGAGTCGGCTACGGCCGAGCTCTTGGGTATCGCAATCCGGCACAAATATCGGTTTTCCCGAAATAGTAGAGCTTTGCGTCAACCTGAATCCTGTCGGTTGAGGAATTGACAATGCTTCCTCAAGCCAGACCTGCAGGATTTGTCAAGAGTCCCACTAAGCTCTTGCGATAGTTCGAGCTTGTTCGTTGCAAGGCCAATTTTTAACTGACATATCCGAGTCACTGGGGTACTAAGCGAAGTCACTCCATTACCGTTCTCGTGCTTAACAACACCCTTTCAGAGTATAACACTCAGCAAAGTCCTATACCGATTCAAAGTTCCTAAGGCTAGCGCCTTGTTAGTACAACTTCCTGATCGGTTTGGCCACTTATTCAAGCAGATTTGAATCTACCAAATTCGTCGGTCATCTCTTGAACTCACGCCAGATCATGTGTATATCTCTATCTGTCATTCAATGTACTAGAGACGTACACGTATGCACTCCAGAGGACTTCGAGCAGTACACCCCGAACACTAGAGTGATAATTCCTATCACATAGGAAATTCTGGCGATGAAGTACACGAATTTGATTTGCCACCGACACCAATCGTATCACACAGGACACTTCCGTCTAGGACAATAATTCATTCGTTCGCGAATGGTAATCCATACTCATCTCAAATTGAGTATCCCAGACTTGCGTTCAAGGTTCGGCGAACCCTGAGGTAGAATGACTACTAAAATCCGATATTATGAACGTTGGCACCCAGTGTCTAGCCACGACTCCCCAAGAGTATAGATGGCTATCCGTATGCCTCATATTATAACTGCAAACGAGCAGGGGGATGAGAAGGTTCCAAACAGCAATCGATCATTGCCTGTGTCTCATCACAGTCACCGGACACCTCAGGCGACAAGACCATTAGGTTCGCTCGTTGAATTTCACTAATCGGGTGATCTTACCAGATCACAAAGCAGTCGACATTCTTGAGGACGCTTAAGGTTGTTTATAGTAGCGGATGGCATTCCTGTATCCTCACATGGACTGAAACCCACTATGCACCCACTTACAACCTTTCGCAGGAGCGATTATGGTTTGTGGTACCAGGGTGCCTAATATGGACTGGCGGAGGTCGAAAGTTTTTGCGTCACTTTAACCCCTCAGTTCCCCAGACAGTAGACAGTGTATATTCAACATACGGCCGTACAATTCCACAATACGCGAGAATTAAAAGTCGACTTAAACACGAATGTCTAGAGGCTCACATCACCTCATCACATTGGTCAACATAGGAATGATGCATATGAATCATCATAATATGGTTGCCGTAACCAACAGAGGATAGGGTCTCGACAACATCTCAACACGTGGGTTTCCACCGAAACGATAACCAGAGCACCTGTAGTAACCCAAAACATGGGTATCCAATACGTGTCATGTTATATGTGCCTCCCGAGCACTGGTGTCCTATCGTTATTAGCAACCTAGTAAGTCAATTCTGAACAACACAGGACACTTTCCCTCGAATTGACTATCCGATCCTACGCAGTGATCTGAGTGAAAGGAGTCCTAAAACTGGAATCCCTCACTCGCCGAAGGTTCCCTCTTTCGGATCTTTCAAGTCAAGAGGTGAAATTGAGTCATAGATGAATGCATCGGCATAGATCTCACGTTTGGGCTTGACGGCTTCATGTGTCAAAATCGTTACTTAAAACAACAAACGACCGAGATCGCCCTACAAGAAGTAGTCTTGAGCCTTCCAATAAGGCATCCCATTCAATGACTCAGATAGTCACACGCATGGGTGCAACATGTAAGCCTTCGAGCTCATCTTGGTTAGTCAGGTACTAAACGCACTGACCTGGCAGCTCATATTACTTTGGTGTCTCCAACAGCGTTTGCCAAGGACAGGGGATTTTGCTCTAGTACGAGCAATGCTACTGTAAAATAACTGGGAACACCTGTATTGACCCAAGGTCGGAAGGGTTCCACTATCCCAAGAATCTACGCAACGACACCAAGACAAGATAAACCTACCATTAGCAGGATGACACCCATCGATGGGCTGAGTTGATCGAAGATTTCATCACGGTAGGGTAGCACCCTTATAGAGTTGACAATGCTACATGCCCTTCTAGACTCAGGGTTTCATAGGACCTCCGAATCATGTACCGGGGACTCCACCAATGCACACGCTGTGGGTGGGTCCACACTGTTATTCCCGTAGTCATCGGCATGACACGTTGGCAGGTATGATGTTAAACAATCCACTGGGATGAGCAATAATAAATTGAGTCTTTCAACTCTTACTAGTCCCAAAGGCATGGGTCATAATATCGCTCTCATTTACTCGACACCTTCAAGTTCGAGATGTATTCGAAATCCCTTTATCGTAAAGACGAGCCTCACCCCGTCATGTGTGGATCATGGGATTTCCTTCCGACTTGATTCAAGAGTGGTTAGTCGACCAAAATGCGCGTAAAAGGTTAAGGCTGGACATGGCGTCACCGGTGCCTTAGATTTTGAAGAGGTAATGCTCACAAGACGCGCGAGCATATAAAGAGGTCGACACATGATTCGGTCAATTACCCAAACTACGAGATTCGAACTTTGGGGAGATACATGTGCTAACACTAGGACTAGAGTGTCTTAGTATGACTACTGGGAAGTCCGTTAGACACCCGAATTCCCACATTATCGATGGCATCACTACACCACCATTCAGCAACATAACAACGGTTACGTGGGTTTGGGGTAGTGTCTTTATCCCGAGGGAACCAAGAGTGAAACAAACGACAAGTTATCACATCATCAAGTCAATCCAACAATTGTAGCAATACGTTCACGGTGCAATACGATAGTAGAAATAACATGACATGACAACAACACATCCACGAACACATCAACAAGGGAACACCGCAACATGGACCGCATGACACAGAGAAATACGACAACAAGGCTACACCACTGCAGGAGCAGCACAACAACAGGAATGCACCGTCGACAGCGAAACGCAACCGCATGGATATGCAGTCGGCAAAACTGTGCAATTACAGAATGCACAATCGTTAGGGGTAACACCACAACATAAATTCGCGACAGCAGGACGACACACAACCTAGCGAGTCCACTATACATAACTACAAGAAGCTCCATTACGGTGAGCACGCACCCCGGTGCATTTCAGCTCACTTAAGGTGACAGAATCCTTATTTGTATCCTCAGCCACAAACCTATACTCCATAGGCTCATTAGTAGGAACGATTGGATCACCAAAGGCATCCGTCATCACAACAGAAATGGGAACAATGGGTTCCACATAATTTAGTAGACTTATCAGGTCGATATCGTTCTTAGGGAGAATGACTGTATGCTCGATATAAGTCACTCGAATAATGGCAACTGCAGCATCGACAGGCTCAACCATACCTGAGAGCCATCGCCAACATTAGTCTTGGCAGGAGCCAGGGAATGATAACGAGTGGTTCAACGAAAACCTCAAAGAAAATGGAGTTAACAGCAACGAACTCCATCGTGACACGAGCATGGTCATAGCGGCTTGGCAAGGGTCTTATAGATGCCTATGTCAATGACAGTGATCTTAGTAGGAGCCTTCGAAACAACAGCAACATCAAACTTGACAAGAGTCATAGCAACATCCTCAACACACTCAGTATGAGTTACACTCTCAGCAACGACAACAGGATTCGCTTGGGCCATAGGACAATGATAGCAGCAACAACAGCAGGCTCAGCAGAAACCTTAGGCCCGTCGTAGTTATTAGATGTGTGGTAAATAGTATCCATAGGACCTAGAAACCAACCAACATCTTTTCCAGTATCAAAGCATTGGTCACAACACGAATAGTAGAGGTAGAAGGATCATGATTTATCGAGACACCACGATAAAATAAAATAAAAACGATACAGACTCTGGCAATTCAGCCGAGTCATCCTTCTCATTAGGGTCCTCTTGCATGTTATTTTGGCCCTAGCATCGATAATCATCAACTAAAATGCCTTTCCGCCACCTAAGCAAGGCCAGCGAACTTTCTTCCTGATAGGCCATGCAGTGAGAGTTTCGAAATATGACAAGAGATTAGACAAGTCACATTGTCCATGACGAATGGATCTCGCAACCTTAGTTTATAAAATACCGTGACAAAGGGACGCAACGTCTCAATACCTATGGGGATTGATGGAAAACACTTCGCATCATTTGCCACCCCAAATAGACAACCAGTCTCGTCGCCCTGACGAGGGTAGCGGACGTTCAACATTGCAACATGAGCAATGGGATTGCTGTCCCATGGGTAAGTTTAGTTGACAGAATAACGTGACCACTTCCAGTAGTCCGTTATTTGATTTTCGAGGGGAATTTCGATGTCAGCCAGAGCGTTCCGTGACACTTGACAATTACGAGTCACACGCTTTACGATTTCGGCTCCCGAAATGTGGTTTCACTCCCCGAGTATTATGACGGATTCAGACGCAAAACGCACGTCGTGATCCTATATTCAATATATATGTATGTCTCCATATATATTAACTGACTTGGATAAAATTATCTCCGACTCGACTCACTTTACCATATAACTACTTTCCCATTAAGTAGTCATACTAGGATCTTGTCAGTCGAGATTTCATTTTTCCCGTAATCGACTCGACTCACCTTTCCATATATTTATTTTCCCATTAAATAAATATACTATGATCTTGTCGATTCGATATTACATTTTTCAACCATCAACTCGACTCACCTTACCGTATAATTATTTTCCCATTAAATAATTATACTAGGATCTTGTCGATTTGACATTTCGTTTTACAACCATCGACTCGACTCACTTTACCGTATAATTATTTTCCCATTAAATAATCATACTAGGGTCTTGTCGATTCGACATTGTATTTTACGACCATCGACTCGACTCACTTTACCGTATAATTATTTTCCCATTAAATAATTATACTAGGGTCTTGTCGATCGATATTTCGTTTTCGGCACCCGACTCGGCTCACTTTACCATATATTTATTTTCCCATTAAATAAATATACTAGGATCTTGCCGATCGATAATTCATTTTCAACACCCGACTCGGCTCACTTTACCATATATTTATTTTCCCATTAAATAAATATACTAGGATCTTGCCGATCGATAATTCATTTTCAACACCCGACTCGGCTCACTTTACCATATATTTATTTTCCCATTAAATAAATATACTAGGATCTTGCCGATTCGACATTGTTGATTTAGCTGGGGGCTATCATGCCTTCTAGATAAGATGATCAAGCCTATTAACTCAGCAAGGACGATTCTGCCCTCCAATGGGGAAAGGAACGCCTGACCCTCGAAGACAACTTGGGCATGTGCTAGATCAAGAATGACTTACTCACAGTAATAACATAGTAGCACACGGGCAACTAATCTCAATACTGATCCACATAGGGTCCCGTGCTCAAAACGCACTGGTTTTGCAGGGACGCACCCTCGGTCTTCACTGGTTTCCAAGTTTCGCATTCCACGCATCGTACCAAGCATTCATCTCTTCGGTAGGCAGTGCATCCTCGTATGTCCGCTCCATCGAAGAACTTTGTGCGGAGGCATTAAACTCCTATACAAGGAAGTTTTCGTCTCCTGTCCTTATCCGATGCGAGGGTTTTCGTCAGATTACTCATATGAAGTAGACGTTCGAGCTCTTCCGTGTTCGTACCTTAGAGGTAATGCTGAAGAAAGCTCATTCAGTTTGCGAGGATCGAAATCAAGGGATATCAACAAGACTTCCCTTTTAGCCCGTTGGCCAATCAAAAGCTAAGACTGACCCTACAGTACAAGAATAGACAAGGCAAGGAGTGATCACCAACCCCAGCCCTAGCGCCCACCTAGGTTACCGTGCACCACAAGTTATTATTACGTGTGCACCCGCAATGATAATCGGTGTTGCCAGGTAATTTTGGTGCCCGCTAGTTCCGAGCTTCCTGATCCAAAACAGAGATTTCACACAATAAAAGACCTAGACTAGCTTCGCCTTCACAACATCAGCAACACGACAACGTCCACTAGCACGATAAAGGTTAGCCCTTCCGTTCATCCCGTCCGCAGGTAAGCGGGTGAGTTCGTCGTAGACCACCGCTTGTCCTTCCCGCTTGTCGATATCGGTAATCGATGCAAAAGTGCGGACTAATGTGAAGTGTGAGACGATATCCTTATAGGCAAGCTATCTATACTACTTATATGCATTAACTAGCACTAGTTAGAAAATCGGATCTCTACACAATTTAAACATTCATATCCTTATTTTCTAACATTTTATATATTGACACACATGGCTAGTCGGTCGGAATTTTCCCTTGTACAATCCATGTACAATTTTCTTTCTTTTCTAAAATATTTCGTTGTGTTTTATTTTTGAAAACTTCGTTTTCGAGCCAAAACCGGTTATAGTCTAGATTTTTCAAAAACACTAGTTCGCTATAACCTTGGCTCTGATACCACTTCTGTCACACCACGCCAATGGCGGAAACACGTGGCGCGACGCTCGAAAGCATATCAAAGTCAAGATTAACACAAACTATATTTAATTAGAAAAGATCATTATATTAAGATGTCGGGAAGGAGTACCTGGTTTCAAACATTACTTAAAACCACAAACATTAAGTTTTAAAGTGGGGTGTTTCCGTTTATGTCCCAACCCGAAGGTAACAATAGATGAAACCCCCAACCATTGTCCGACATCCCAAATTCCACCGTACTAGCCGCATACCTGTTCAGCACTTAGTTACCTGAAAGATATGTTTAAAAAGACGTCAATATATAAAATATTGGTGAGTTCACAGGTTTTAGTTTCGTAAATACGACATTTTTACATCCTGTGCAAATCCAGCACATTTTTACATCCTGTGCAAATCCAGCACATTTTTATATCCTGTGCAAATCCAGCACGTTTTTATATCCTGTGCAAATCCAGCACATTTTGTGGCCTTTGTATGGAGTAGCTAGCTCCTACAAATTATGATGATGAGCAATCCCCTGAGTCCTATAACCAAACCAAGACTAATAAATATGCCCCGCTCCAAGTCGTTTCTCGGAACCCAACGACTTAAGTTCAGAATACGTGCACCCCAGGCATACGCCGATGCATAATCGACGCTATCGATTAGGGGTGGGCCTTGTCAGGCACCAATAGTACTATCCAAATATTCCTTCAGTTTCATTTACCTGAATTAATGGTTACAGTAGCGAGGACCCAACCCCGAGTGGCGACCAAAAACTCAAGTACTCATCATGCCACTTACCACATTTTAACCTTTGAAAACATTTCAATATGTGATAACTTTTGACAAACATATCTTTCCCCCAGTTAAAACAGTAAAATGGGGCCGTGAAACTCACCTTAATTTCCATGCTTAGCTAGCAAATAAAATCCAAAGCTTTGACCAACTTCCTCGTGCCCTAATTACCAATGAAGGACACCTTAAAGTCTATCATATATAAACCTAGCTTAATTTCCGGTTAAAAGATAGTTTATTCAACTATCTTGACTCGTGTGTACTAACCCGAGTCCTTAAGTGTTTTAACTCGACGAACCGATCGTGACTTACCATCATTCATGTGTTCACATACGGCATAGTACCCAAGTCGCGCACCTGTTACTATTGCGTGTGTAAACCATGTTGGACTAACACCACGAAACGTATAACTCATCCCGAGTAATAGCTTGTCTCGTGAATCGGATAAATGTAATCGTCTTGTATAGTTATTTTCGGGAAATATACCTTGCTGAAATATAATATAGTTATTAAAATCCTTTTCAATAACATTTGTTATTTCTTTTCCCGAATCCGAGTATCTTACAAATCTCAAGACTCTGCTTTTTATAAAGAGGTTTTCCAATTAAAACCGAACGTTTATACTCTTTTAATCCGACAACAAACATATTTTAGTTACCAAGTAACCTTTAAAAACTCGTCATACTTGACGCTTGGTAACAAAAGACTATATATTTGTTTGAAATATTTCTCGGAATAGACATTATTGTTACAAATAATATTTGTCAAAACGTCGTGATTTTGTATATGACTACACTTGTCAAACGTTTGGAAAGTTATTTATAAGAACGAACAATAATGTCACACTTGTCGTGCTTCGGATTTATAAAAATTTCGGCAGAGTTTCCTCTGTTTTTGGTATAAACCAGACAACACAAGTTGTCTACAAATTCCCAAAATCAACACCTAAACAAAGACGACATTATATTTATCCGCATTTCTAGTCCACGAGACTTTATACGTTGTGACTATTATATAAATCATACTGTTTATATAAATATATATATATATATATATGTGTAGTCCATCAACTTAGTCCAACAACAACGCAAGTCACGACTAATACACAATATTAGCTCATAATGCTTTTCGTTAATATTTTTATCGGTTCGTTAGCGAGTTAGTCGTTTATATTTATATATTTTAGAAATATATGTGTAAATAGTAATGAAATAATCACTAATTAGTTATACCGAAACGCTTGACCGAAGTTCACAGAGTTGACCGGGTTGACCAACCCGAATCTGACCGGATCTACCCGAGAGCACCATACTTGACCCACGACTAGAACTTGAAGACGGCACGCAAACCGAGCCAGATCTGAATCTGACCCGGAAGCATAATCTTGACCCGAGCCCGAGTCCCGAACCCAAAACTGACCGGACCCGAACCGCCGGACGCCACCACCGTGGCCGGACCACTGGTGCCGTGGCCGGACCGCCACTTCCGTGGCCGGACCACCACCACCGCCATCCCACGCCACCAAAACCTCCGTTCCGAACACTTGCGCGCCACCGGAGCCCAACCAAACCCACTCCGGCCCCGCCTGAACTCGCAAACCACCGGAAACAGCTCACCGGAATATGGCCGGAGAACGAAATTCCGTGAAAACTTGTGAGGAGTCCCCCAAAGGCCCGATCTAAACGTTTGTACAAAGAAAACTCAAAAACGAGCTTACCGGAAAAGTCGCCGGAATGGTACCAACGTTCAAACCACTTCGTTTTAGGGAAAACGGCCTTCACCATCGCGTTCGGGGCGTCGAAATTAGTGGGGGTGGGGGTGTCACGCGCCGGAAAAAGTCGTCGGAGGGTCGCCGGAAACTCGCCGGACGGCCGCCGGAAGCCGCCGGACGCCGCCGGACGGCCGCCGGAAGCCGCCGGACGGCCGCGGACGCCGCCGGCCGGCCTCCTCCGGTCGCCGGAAATTCTAGAGAGAGAGAGTGAGAGAGTGTTTGGTGTTAGAGAGAGAAAGGAATGTGGGAAATGAGGATATTTTGGAGGTTATGGGCTTATATAGGTGGGCTTTTGGATTGGGCTTCAAGCCCAACGTCGCGTACCAACTGCTCCGTTTTAGCCCGTTATCGTTTCTGGACTCGGTTTTTGTTCGTAGTCGTAAATAATACCAGACTGGGCAATTCAATAATTATTTTCGTCACCCGACGCGTGAAAACGGCACGCGCGTTAAAATCGCGTTAATCGGTTCGGTTGTGTTATCCTTCATTTAAATGATCCGATAACTTTCGGAACTCAGTACGAAACTTTATTTATAATAAATAATTATTCCGAAGTCCGGTAACGGTTAAAACCACGCGTTTCGACGTTCGAATCCCACGTCAGTTCCTCTCCGCGTTCTCCAAAACGCTGCGTTTTTGGCCGTTTATCACGCTGATTTCACATCCGTTCGCATCGATAGTAAATACGTGTCGTATTTTCATAGAATAAGCTTATGTTATTCCAGTTTGACAAATTTTTGTTGATGTCAGTTCGTTACGTTAAACACGCGAAGTCTTTCTTTAAAGGCATCAAGACTTCAACGAACTTTCAAAAGGACATCGTAGGACTCATATTAGCTCAACTAACCATAATTAACCTTAAACCATGTTAATTATTTCTAAAACATGATTAGAATCACGTTAATCGTTGTACGAAATTTGCCGGTTGTCACACTACACGTCCGGCTGTTGTGATTTGGTCCGTACAGACTTATACGTTTGTACCTTCGTCTGCCACGTGTCTTAGTAACTTTCGTCATCAGTTCTTCGTGAGGAACTTGGCGGGTGTTTTGTGGTGATACGCACCCGCCAGGACCTGGTGTCCGCCGGGATGCTGCATCCGCCAAGTTTGCGTCCGCCATCCGCATGAAACAATGGCCAAGCATGCTTGGGCTTCTTTTGGGTATGGGCCCTGTGTTGTATTTAATGGATTTTTGGGCCCTTACCCCTTTAGTAATTATTAATGAAATAAAAAAATATTCGAGTTAAGTTTTCGTGTATGTTGTTTTATAATATTTATATTATATTATATATATATATATATAATATATATATATATATATATATATATATATATATATAGAGGGTATGGATCATACGAGAACCAACTTTAGGGAGAGAACCAAGGAACCAATGTGAACATGGGGCATTATTGTAAATATGATAAACACATAAAAGAAATAAAAAAAATGTGAAACACAAGTCACGTTCATCCTCTTCATCATCTTCCCCCCTTTATCATCCAAACCCTAGCTTTCTTCATCTCCACCATCTTCATCCTCTTCCCCTTTATCATCCAAACCCTAACTTTCTTCATATCCACCATCGATGTTTTGATTGAAACCCTAACTAACAGTGGCTGGTATGTTTGGAGAAAACAATATCTTGTAAAAGAAGAAACTACTTTAATACAGAAAATTACCGACAAAGAGATTCAGGATCCACAATACGACGATACAGATCCATCTGTTCACACAAAGCGTCTGGAAATCAGAGCTTCGAAGCACAAGCGCTTACTCTTTCCATGACTCTCAATCCTATGCACGAAGTCAACCAGAGACGTTGACTCCTTACGGTATAGCAGCGATAGCGAAGGAGGAGGTAACCATGGCGTCATCATCTTCACATTTGTTAGAGTCATCATTATTATTATTATCGTTATTGTTGTTGTTAGTGATACTGACTTAGCTCAAATGATATTCACAAAACCAGAAGTTAGGATAATAAGAGCAAAAGACAAACAACAAAAATTAGGTCGTGGAGAATAATGGCAAGATTCATATTGGTGGTTTTATAAATAATGATGATAACTGGAATTGAATAGTTACTACAGAAGATATAATATAATAATAGTTTCACCAACCACCTAATTTTACATTTAATTTAGGTTTGTTTGTTCAATATTATATTTATTTGTTTTACCATAGCATGTTAAAGAGGTGCCATTTTTTGATATGTACATGTGAATTAAGAATGTTAATGCACATGTGCATAGCGTAGTTGCCACTGATAAAAGTAATGTTATTGCACATGTGCATTTATATTGATATCATTACGGTCATTCATTCTTACGCACGTGTGCATATGTTATGTGGTAATGAAAAAAGTAATGTTAATGCACATGTGCATTAAGATTGAAAATCTGGTTTTCTTATGTGTTGTTTATTATTTGTAGACAAATATGGGATAGACACAGATGTGGTAAGCATAAAAGAATGTAATTTGTGTTATGATTGAGGGATAAAGGGTCAAAAAAAGCTGTCGGATGCGATTGAGGATGATGACATAATCGTTGATCATGAAGTTAAAAAAGGTTCGTTATTATTTATTTAAGCAATTTAAGTACATGTGCACATGTGCATATATGTATAATTTTCATGTTAACCGATAAATGTTAATTTTTAGTTGTTTTAAACAAATGAACATTGTGATAAATTTGAGAGTATACGTTGTTCAGGTTGACATATGAAAAAAACAAGGGAGATGTTAGATGATGGATCAATGAAGTGTGAAGAGTGGTGAAAGAAGATAAGTAAAAGGAGAAGAAGATGATAAGGGACAACTAAGCAATAGAATGGGACACTGTTGTGGACGTGAGATTGTGAGATAATTACAAGTTTGTAGGTAGGTGGTTAGTTATAACATAGTTAGTTTGTAATATGGATATTTTTTTATTTTTTTTGTTATCGTTTGTTTTATTGAGTTAATATGTTTGGTAGAAAGTAGAAACTACATGTAGATGTATGATAAAAACAAATTGGTGTAAAAACTTTATTATTTGAAGGATGATGTGTTGCACATATGTATATTTTGGGTGGCCTTATATGGTGGTTGATAGGTTGATTATGTTTGTAATTATTATTTTAGCGTATGTAAATTGGTATGATAATGAAATTGACATATGCACATGCGCATGATTATAATTAAACCCCACCACCCAAAAAACCTGAACCCATCACACCACCCCCATCCCACCATACCTAAAAAATAAGCCCGAAAGTTAAAACGCTAAAAAAATCTAACTATATTAGTGAAATGCACATGTGCATGCAGTACATGTTTCTATTTTATATTTCTTATATAGAGGTGTTTTAAGTTTATTCATGTTTGTTGTCATACACGTGTTTTATTTTCAATTTATGTTATAATATGCATGACTAAACACTTGACGAGTTCGATTGTATTTTATATCTTACTTTGCGTCCATTTAATGATTATTGAATAAAATTTGTGACCCCTTATATATCTGTATCGCGTCCATTTATAATCATGTAAGTATGGTAATTGACAATTCATTCAAAGTGTGATTTATTAATAGTGAATGCACATGTGCATACGGTGTATTTCTGTATATATAACAGCGAAATGCACATGTGCATCAGGATGACGTCACAAGCCATTTTTTTATTTTTTTATTTTTTTTTCAAATTAATAATACAAAAGAATTATTTTGGTGTTTTTACTTTTTTATTTTTTTATTTATTTAGGTTATATAATTTTTTTTTTTTTTTGATGGAGGGGTTTTTGTAGACACCTTCATATTTACAAAAATGCCACATGTTCACACTGGTTCTTTGGTTCTCTCCCTAAATGATGGTTCTCAAATGATCCAATTCCAATATATATATATATATATATTTCAAAGGTAAAAATCCTACTTGGCACTCAAAAAGGTTAACCTCCTCCTTGAGTGTACTATGTGGCATGCCATGTGGCATAAGGTGATTTTAGGGAAAAAATAAATAAAAAAACAAAATTGGATTTTTCTCTCTCATGTTTCCTTCCATAATTTTAAACGTTAATATTTTTTATATACGAGATTTTTTAAATAAAAAAATACACCAAATTAACGAACGTTTTGTTATCTTTCCAACGAGTACTATAGTGCTATATAAAAAATGGAGAAAAAAACGATTATTTTTTGTGAGGTTTTGTTCATACAGGAAAAAAAAACACAAAGTGTTTAGCTAATTCATTAATCATGTATAGGCAAGTCACTAATTATGTTCAAACTAGTAAATATGAATTCTATTTTCAACAGGTGTTAGCATTGGAGTTGTACATTGTTTTAGGTTAAGTATTAATATTAGAGTTATACATTGTTTTAGGTTACATGTTAACATTAGAGTTATACATTGTTTAAGGTTAGTCATTAACATTAGAGATACATTTTTAATTGTTTTAAGTTAGGTGCTCCCGAAGCTTTCCTGCATGTAACTGTCAAGCGCATTAGTTTATTTTATATTTAAATTAATATGTCATATTAGATTTTTCAGCCTAGGACGCTCCCAGTGTATAATCTAGTAGGATAATATATGTGTAAAATGTGCTATTAGCCATGAACGTTTTTTAATCAGTCATGTTGAGAAACTATAAAAACGTATATGTTATCGGTACTAATATTAAGACGATACTGGTTCGGTTTTCTACAATAAAATAAAATGTCACTATACCGGAACCGAAAGTATCGGTTCGGTATGAGTACCCGATACCAACTGCCCATCCCTAAAAAAAACAGTACACCGTCCAAATAAAAAAAAAGGGTTTTCCTATAAAAAAAATAAATATTTGTGCACATTAGCAAAATAGAAGCGGTGCATACTAGCAAAACAAGACGATTCACGTTAGCACATGACACTGGTGCACCTTAGCATAGAATATTAAAGTGTCTTTTTCTTTGACACAGTGAAGAATATAACAACTTTACATTTCAAATATGTAATACATAGAACTGTATGCAGTGGCGAAACTTAAATTTTAAGATGGTGGGGCTGAAATTTCTGAGACCCAAATTTACGTAATATCAAATCAAATTAGTGGGGGCCGGACTTAATATATGCAAAATTTTTAGACAAAATAGAGAAATTTACATTGCTGAGCCAAAAAAACAGCGGGGGGCCGGAGTACCTCCACGCCCTTCTTTAAGCTTCCCCTGACTGTACGTGTGACATTTCAAACACGTAAATCTTTTCTGTCAGTATACAACTTGTGAACAGAAACAAAAATCATTCTAGGCCAATCGTGAGTCAAGACAGTTTGTTTGTTTAGGTAGTATTTCCAAATGATGCCATGACGTGTGTGACCAAACACACAATTGTGAGCCATATGAATAGAAGAATGCTGCCAAAAGTCTTATTCATATTATGTATTTGGTCAAATTCTCGTATAATTTTATACCCATTTCTATATCTATAAATGAGGCAGTTTCGTTCATCTCAAGAACCCAGTAGTGTATAATAAAAAATCCATCTTTGCATTTCACCTTATTATTACCAGCTTATTCAGGGTTGTGGGATAAAATTAATAATGGGAAATCAGTGGGGTTTGGGACTCCATATTATTTTGTAACTATTTTTTTGGTTGCAACCACCAATAGTTGTTTAGGTGTTCGAAATAGCAATGCCACAGTGGGTTGCTTTGAGCATGAACGACTAGCTCTTCTCAAGTTCAAACACAGTGTCGGAGATGCCTCTCATATGTTGTCCATCATGGGTTGGTAATAACTGTTGCGATGGAAAGGAGTCATGTGTGACGGTGCAACTGACAATGTTGAAAGTCTTGATCTCAGAGGTGGCGGTCTTTCTTCTGTTGCTCATTCTTCTTTTGAATACTTAGTAGAGCTGCGGCATTTAAAATACTTGGACTTGAGTAGGAATGATTTTCAAGGAAGTAGGATCCCCGAGTTAATTGGATCCTTCAAACAACTCACTTACCTTAATCTCTCCGACGCATATTTTTCTGGAATTATTCCTCATCAGATTGGAAATATTTCCAAATTATTGAATCTTGATCTCAGTCACCAACAACTGGTTGCACATGATATGACTTGGATTTCGGGTCTTTCATTACTCGAGCATCTTGACTTGAGTTTTTCGAATCTTAGTGGAGCAAAAAACCTTGACATGGTGCTTTACATGTTTCCTTCGTTAAAAGAGTTAAGGTTGTCAATATGTGGTCTTTCTAATGTCGATCTTAGTCCTCCTCTTCGTAATTCAAGCACTTCGCTTTCAAACGTCAGGCATCTAGATCTTAGTCTCAATTCTTTCAAAGGTCAACTCCCTCACTTTTTTCAGAACATGACATCCTTACAGTTCCTTGATCTTTCATCGTTTAACTTTACTACAACATGGGATTTTGCAAACTTTCTAAGCATGATCCCTTCTTTATTAGGGCTTCGTTTGTCATCTTGTAACCTCAAAGGAAAACATCTCTATCTCATGCTTTTCAAAATTTAACTACCCTTTCAAATATCAAACACTTAGATCTATCTGTTAACAAGTTAACGGGTCCAATTCCGGAATTCCCTCAAAACTTCTTACTAACTTGACCTTTGTCATAATAACTTGAATGGTTTAATTCCAGAATCTCTCGGAAAGTTAAGATTATTGCAAGCATTAGATCTAGCCCATAACGAGTTAACAGGTACCAATTCCGACATTACCTGGGACACTTATGAACTTTATCTTTCTTTTAATTACTTGAACG
>JAUTDX010003944.1:0-42247 GCA_030844895.1 Ambrosia x helenae | reverse complement strand
TGCACCTGAAAATCTACGTGCACCAGCCTCCTTACAAGAACACAATTATCATACCTTTTCATATGATATTTCGGTTTAAAAAACAAAACGGGCGGCATTTTTTCTTACCTTTCTAATTATTGTACAAGAATGTTACCTCCCATGGACCAACCAGCACCATAAGGATTGGCTTTGGGAAACTCTGCTAACAACATGATTCACTACTTCGCCTAAGATCTCCAAGAAACGAACTTGAATGCAGATCTTCTCACACGTTAACAGAAAGGGAACAAATGCAAATTAGTACTTCCATTTTATGGTAAATGAGTCACAATTCAAATGGTTACCAATGGGATGTATGCATTGGATCTTGAGTCTTTTGACCCGCTAACTGCCAAGCTTAAACAATACCGCGGATTGCAAATTTTCCCACAATTGTTCAAGGTTATTCCAACATTAACCTTTATACAATCCAGCACACTGGTATGTATGTATTCATTTCATTCACTTTTGCCAACATATAACTCATGTATAAGCAAAGTTTTAGCCCACATGAAAGTTAATCGCCCTCATTACGCCATAATTAATTTACGATTCACCTTCACTAACCAACAAAAGCAAGGAAACAGGTTAAGCAATGTTAGAACTAAGTTGTTGTCCACAACCATGAACTTGACAAATCACCCACATACATACGTTAATAAAAAATTAGCCAAAAGCCATTATGATCTTAACTAACTTTTGACCAAAATCATGTTCAAAATATATAACATACAAGATCTCGAAATTACCTTTGCAGGTGGTTGAGCTGCTTGTTGTCCACAACCATCTTCTTGACAAATCATAGCCAAAAACATATTAAACAACTTCAGATAAATCTAGAAAATTACCTAATCTGTATAATGTTATCTAAGTTCTGACTCAGACCGTCTCATGTCAAATTAAAATACTTACGACCTCAAAATAGCCTCTGCAAAGGGCTGACCTGATTGTTGCCCACATTCCACAACCATCTTCTTGACAAATCACAACCAAAAAGCACATCAAACAATTTTGGAAAAATCTGGAAAAGTTATTTGTACAGCCGGTCATACTCAATGGTTAAAATACATAAGAAGTAAATGATAATTAAAGTTAAACATTTACTTCAATGTACTTCAACCATTTACTTCATAGTATATTTGCTTCAAACTTACTCTCTATCTCTCTAGTTGCTTTTTAAATATTTATTGATATATCAAAGTCGATAAAGATGATAAATCATACATATTAATATTTTAATAGTTATTATACATGGTATACTATATTATAATACATATATAACGAACACACAGCGTAAATGAACATATTTTAAAACTTTAAGTATTACAAGTTTTATAACATATAATACAATCTTTTAAAGCTAAATCTTTTTAGCACATGCAAGTTTCTTCTACGATTTTTAAACAACAATCTAAGTTAACATATTTTTAGACTTTACGAAGAGCCTGCGAGTCCATTCGTGTGTCATGTATTAGGAATAATCAACAAAACTTTCGTTTACGGTATGATATACATACTGGAATAAACGAAAACTTGATACACGAAATTGTTTTCACATAGTGATTTTAAACATATTTGATTGTAACAAAGATATATACACAAACTAAATCAGATACACAATAATATTGTATCTAACTCCTATCTATATTGTGTAAATTTAATACTACTACCACTTCTAAAGAAATCAAGTTATATGATTTTGTCTTAAACTCTATTAGGAAATGTAGGTGTATATAAAACATATTTAAACATCCAATAAATTATTTCATTTTTTTTTTACAACTAAATGTGTTTTGACTTTACAAGCTAGGATCGACAAAACTTCATTTATTATTTTTATTACCGAATAAATTTGTAATGAATGTCATCTCGTCTTCTTCTTCATGCACCATGCATATAAAACTCCTATCTCCTCCATTTTTCTACAGGAAATCAAACTAGTTCCAATCATGGGTTTGGTTCTATCCTATATCAACATCTTGTTTCTTCTAATAATTCATCTCAAATTTCTTGTTGGTAAATAATATTTTCTGTAATCTTTAACTAATTACATTACTTCAAACATTATGTGTATGATTTTATTTTTTAAAAATTTCAGACGGTGGTGGTATTGGATTGAACTATGGATTGGTCGCAGATAACCTTCCCTCTCCACCCCAAGTCATATCCCTAGTAAAATACGAGAAACGTAGCTCGAATTCGCATCTTTGAACCTAATCATGGTGTTCTTGATGCGTTACAAATACTCAGGAGTTGAAGTGATTATTGGAACAGTCAATGCCGATTATTCCAAAAATAGCAAGTCATAAATTTATGCTAAAAATTGGGTGCAAACCAATGTTGTCCCTTATGCGCCAACGGTCAAATTTCGCGCTATATCCCTTGGCAATGAAGTAAACCCAGGTGATCTGACATCGATGCTTCAAGCGTTGAAGAATCTCAACAATGCCGTAAAGTCATCCGGATATTTAATTCCAGTGACTACGACCATAGGGGTTTACTTGCTAGCAAGTTCTTATCCCCCTTCACAGGGGGTATTTTTCAGGAGCTGCGAAACCAGCGATGCAACAAGTCGCTGGTTTCTTAGTAGTAGTGGGTACCCTATTCTGGTCACAGTGTACCCATTTTTTGCGTACGGGTGACCCGAATAATGTACCCTTACAATATGCATTAATAAACTATAGTGAAGTTGTGGTGAGAGATGGGGATTTAGGGTATGCAAATTTGTTTGATGCCTATGGTTGATGGGGTTTACGCCGCGTTGGAGAAGGTCGGTGGTGGTGCGGTGGAGGTGGTGGTTTTGTGAGAGCGGGTGGCCTTCGAAAGGGAATGGCGATTTTACGACGATCGTTTTGGCTCAAACCTACAACCAAAACCTTGTGAAGCATGTAATGAACTCGGGTACACCGAAGAAACCGGAAACAAAGTAGAGACTTATGTGTTTGCTATATTTAACGAAGATCAAAAAGTCACCAGGAGTTGAGGCAGAATTTTGGGTTGTTTTATCCGGATATGACTGAAGTGTATCATATTGACTTTTTAATTAGTGATTACCAAAGTTTATTTTGGGTTCTTGTTTTCTAATTGAATTATTTTTTTTGAACGTTAAACTTCATTAATCACAACGGTCAACCCTCAACTAAGGGCCGCCAACCACCACATTACAATATATACATCGGATCAACCAACCAATTCTTCCACTCTAAGTTATGGTACCTAGAGCGATTTTAAGCCAAAAAACGACATCGATTTAACTAACATAATTACTTCTATAACCTTAACCGATGCTCCTTCGAAGACCTTTTTGTTCCTTGTTTTCCATAACGCCCAGCAGCCTATCATCAAAATCCCGCGCAGAATTATCTTGTACCATTTTATCTGTTTACCTCGGCTTGGCCAGCAGCAACATCTCGCTTATATTATTAAACATCGGCTCCTTCTAATTGAATTATTGGTTCTTGATCAAGAACTTATGAAATTAAAAACGTTAATGGAATAAGAATATGACAACCAAAATTGGGTATCATAAATACAAATTAATGTCATTAACATGAAATTTTAAATATAACATACAAAAACTCATTAATATTTTAAAAATTATATGTTCTAAAAACTTATACTGGTACTCAACACCCTCCACCACCTAGGCTCCATAACGTCTTGAACACCGAAACACGGGGACGCTAGAGATGATCACAACGAATCCGTGTACGCTAGAGATGCTCAGTTTTTTTTATTTAATCAATCGCGATCGAATTTTTTAAAATTACTATCTAACTCCGAAAATTTGGATATCCATGGATAGTGAATCAGATATATAAAGGCCCAATTTTTTTATTTAATCATTCGCGTCCGATTTTTTTAAAATTACTATCTAACTCCAAAAATTTTGGATATCCGTGGATATGCGAAGTTTAGGATTTGTATATTTTTAACAACCCTAGAGGCGCCATTGGGAGGACGCTAACGCAATCATCGCCAAGCTCCTAATGGGTGTATGTAACATCCGGCCTCTCTCACCACCAATATTGTCCGCTTTTGCCCGAGGGGTTGCCATCCAAAGCTTTGGATTTGTTTTTGGTTGCCCTGGTAGAGATTTCCACAAGGTCACCCATCCTGGTACTGCTCCCACCTAAGCACGCTTAACTGTGGAGTTCTCCTCTCTTTCACTAACATTAAACCCCAAAACGTTGTGGGTGATTTAGAGGCATGGATTACTTATGAACTAAGGATCTCTCATGGCCACGACCAATGTGGGATTTGTCTAGGGCGTCACACGTTACAGACAGTTTATTGTGCGGGTTACCTAAAACAACCAATCACTTTTTTTTTATTTCTAGGTAACACCACAATGTGATAGTTAAAGAGTGAGTATTTTACAACTCATTGTCTACATGACGAAGCGTTATGTACTTATGTTAAACCAAAAAATCCCAATGTTATAACAATTTGTTTTACTTAGTTCCATCTCATATAGTCTCTGATGTTATTTATATAACTAGTGGTATATCCCACGCGTTGCGCGGGGGACGCGCGGGAAAGCCGCGGGAAATTCCGCGGCATGATCGATTCGAAAGCTGGGAATTCCGCATCATCGATTTGGTTTATAATAATTATTCGTTGAGGATCGAGTCATGTATAAAAAAATTGTTAGGCTACCGATATGTTTTAAGTGGTATCGGTTTGAATGATAAATGTTCTAACTTTTATTTAGGTAAAGATATTGAACAATTAAATACCTTAAAAGTTTTAAATCATACATCTAGCAGAGTAGTACATATATCACTAAAATGTTAACTTTTAGTTTGGTAGATAATTTATTATCTTGTTGGACAAAGTGTGAACATAAAATAGTATTTAACTAGTGAAATCCCCGCGCTTCGCGGCGGCTTGTGGTTGGTATCAATTCAGTAGTTAGTCAACTGAAAAAACAACGTATACTGGTACAAATACTACCTCGTTTTCTATGAAATTTATACCAAATGTTGAATACTTTAAAAGCAATAAATGCCAGTAGTACGATTGGTTTTTACTTGCATTATACATTAGTAAAAAAAAATTGGTGTGATTTGTAATGCTTTACTTCGGTGTGATGCATTTGTACGGGAACTGGCCATTTGTTTTGCTTTATTTTTCAAAGAAAAGAGCTATTGTTATATTCTGAAATTACTTTAATCATTTAATTGAAAAAAGTAAAATCATAATTCTGTATTCTCCACAGACTCCACCAACACACCCACGTAACCATCAAACAACCGTCGCTGGACAAAATCTGAACTCCACTCTCTCGATTCAACAAACCGAATGCGTCCCTCTTCAGCCACCTCCAAATCATCTTCTCTCGATGTTCGTTAGGGAGCAGGAAAACCACCACCATCAACGCCTCTGAACGGATCTCCGATTTCATCCTCCGTTAAACCAGGTCTAAAACTACCACGTCCTCTCTCTAGTCTCTACGTCTTTATTCACCCTCCTCCACCGCCAGCGGGAAAAGCCCTTGCTAGTGTTAGAATCCCTATCGGATATCACCTCTTTCGTCGCACGCAATAGCAGTGGGTTCCTACGGCGGCGTCACTGCCGTGATAGACCGCCTGTCTGTTCTCACCCTATCTCCCGGCTTCCAGCTATAGCTATAGCTGTACTCTATGCTTTCTTGTTTGTGTAACGTGTTTTAAACACGTGGCTAGGATAGAAACATGCAAGTATAATCCAAAAATATTGTGGTCAAAAATGAATGAAGAGACAAAGAACTACTAAAGAGCCCAAGAAGCAGAGCCGTAGAAGAAGACGACGACGACCTAAAAGGATAGGTGTCGTCGTTGAAGTCCCTGATGAAATTACAAAAATACCCCTTGCTACTATTCTTAAGACCAAAGGGTGGGGGGGGCGGCATAGGGGTGGCATGGTTATGCGGGCCTCTACACCACCCTCCAGGGCGGCATAGGGGGAGGGGCGGCAATGGAGGCAAAAAAAAAATGCCGTTGATGCCGGGACTTATTTATTGGAAATTGAGATTTATTAAAAAAAAATAAAAAAAACTATGTGCGGGGGCGGCAAAGGGGAGGTGGAGCGGGCACCACACCATGTGGTCTAAGAGGCTACGCCTTTTGTTTATTTATAGAATTATTGTACACCTACTAAATACAAAACTTGAGATTCAGCATCACTTGACTTGAATACAAAAGAAAAAAAAAAGAGGAAAGGAAAACACTACACTCATTGTTTTACAATTTGTACTTGTAGGATTATGAAAAGTTAAACTCCAACCTTGAAACCAGCTCTCTTTAACGGCTTCATCATCTTCCCCATCTCTGTATCACCTAGCTTCACCTCCACTACTGTGGGAGTTGACTTACTTTCTATGCCAACATCCGTTTCTCTTCGTTTCATGGTATGAAGTAACCGGTGGTGGTCGTAGTACCAATGACGGTGCGGTAGTTTGGAGGGGCTAACGACTAAGGCGCCTGAACAACCAACCGAGGTGCGATTTAGCCATATTTCTCCATTTGTTTAACCACCACTCTTCATAGATGCCGTTCACCACCACCATTGTTCTTCGTTGAGTCTTAGGGCAGGCATGGCTTTGATGTTCTTTAGGCCTCGGCTTTAGCGATGGTGTTCATTTAAGAGAAGAATTACCAGGGCACTTCTTATTTAAAGATCTGGAGCTGTGAAACGTGGTTACAACCAATGAAACGTGGCTAACAAAGAGATTAGCTATGAACGTGACTCATCTAAGTATGAAACGTGGGCAAATGCAGAGGTGTAACTGATGCTTTTATTGACACGGTTTTGGAGCAGGATGAAAAGAGAGACTTGACAGTAGCGGCAACGTAATTAAGAGAAGTAAAAGAAACAAAGTTACTGTTGACCAAAGTTTTTACTGTTGACTACACTTTTTATGAATTTACTGTTTAAATGCCTTTGTATATTATTATAGTTTAATTCATTAGTGTCCTCCTCCTCTAGCGAACTTTAATTATGATCTTGATCATGAGAAAATGATATACGTCGTTATTTAATTATAGGGTGAGTTATCTTATATAAGGCTAACAAAAATGAAAAGGGAGAGAAGATAATAATTCATTAGTGTCCTCCTCCTAGCGACTTGTTAAAAATATGGGCATTTGATTAATTCTTAATGTTAAACGGTATTGGGCTCAGTATTCTGTATTGGGCTTATGGTATCTTTGTTTGTTATTGGGCTAATATGGTGGTGGATCCAGCTTATTGTTTAATATGTTGTTACGAGTTGTTTGTTCGCAATTGATCTGAACCGTTGGATTGTTTATGTGTAGACTCAATCTGGGACGTTGGATTGGCATCTTCTCTGAAGCTTCTGGATGAGCTATTTATAAGCTCGTTTATCTTTGTTGTTTATTCATTCGTCATATTTTTCTTTGTTTTTTTAGGGTTTCTCTGGTTTTTTTTTTCTCTGTATTCATCTGCTTACTTTTGTAAGTGTTTGTATTGTTCTTATCATCTAACTGATCTAAACATCAACAGAAGACTCTGTATGATCTTATTGATCTTATTAGTCTTAGTGATTTGCTGAGACTACTTGGGTATTTGGGGGGCAATTATTTTGGGTTGGATAATAAAGATTTTGTCACCGTTTTGTCGCTATTCCTTGTGTTCTTATGTTATCTCTTTATCGTTTGTGTTGGCGAATCGTTTTGTATTGTGAAACCCTAAATTTATACATGGTATACAGAGCCCTAGGCTCTTGATTCTGGTCTTGTTTCTTGTTTTATTCCGCTGTTCATCTTTATATCTTAGATCTGATCTAAATAATAGATCAGTATCTTGTCTATTTTTATAATAGATCTGATCTTCTAAATAGATCTTGTCTATTATTGTTTAGTCTGTGATTCTTGATCTAGGGTTCCTTGAGGTCAAATTGTTGATCACCTTGGAGTATCATCTTGGTGAGTACTTGGATTGGAAGCTGGCACTCTGGTTTGGATCTTGATTCTGGAGTATTATATTGATTGCTCTCTGGTCGTGTAACCCTAAGTGAAGGTTACAGTCTACGAGTTTGTGGGAGATTGTTCTTGTCTTATCTTGTGTCTAGGGCAAAGGCCGGGTTAGGAGGACCGGAATTGTGCCAACTATTTGGTGTCTTGTTTGTTCTCTTATCATTTGTTATTGTGTTGATTGTTTACCTGCTTTATATTACTATATATATTCATATATAGTTAATAAAAAGCTCCTGTGTTAAGATCTGCGTGAGCACCTATGAGTGATGAACCCATGATCTGAACACTGACACAGCTTCGCTCTCTAGGGTTGTTATCTGTTATTTTTTGATATCTTGTTCTTGTCTCTTGTTTATTGGTTATTTGTTGACTGTGTGATCTGTGTATTACCATGGGTGACAATGTGAACCCTAATGGTGGTGGTGGGGCTGTCATCAACACTTGGAGGTGGTGGTGACCCATTACCACCCCCCCAATACTCTAATAAGCAAGTTAGATATTGGTGATCCTCTGTACATTCATCCTAGTGATACTAGTACCTTGTCTATTATCACTATCAAGTTGAAAGGTACAGAGAATTTTCTGTATGGGCAAGCTCTATGAAGCTTGCTCTTGAAGCCAAAAAATAAGTATGGCTTCATTGATGGTTCCACTGTTAGGTCTGTTGATGATGATGTCCTAGGAAAACAGTGGGACAGGTGTAATTCTGTGGTATTAACTTGGTTGCTTAATTCTGTTAGTGAAGAACTGTTCTTAGGGCAGGTGTTTTCTAAATTGGCTAGAGATGTTTGGGTAGATCTTAAGGAGACCTATGATAAGGTAGATGGTTCTGTGGTCTTTAACTTGTATCAGAAGATTAATTCTATAACTCAAAATGGAAGTACAGTTTCTGAATATTATCATAAACTTAATACAATGAGGAAGCAGTTGGATTCTATAGTCCAACTGCCTTCATGTTCATGTGCTGCTTCAAATAAATTCAATGATTTCAATACTTTAATAAAACTAATGCAGTTTCTTATGGGTTTGGATGAAATTTATCAACCTGTTAGGACTAATCTTCTGATGCAAGACCCTTTGCCATCTGTGAAGATTGCCTTCTCTATTGTATCCAGGAGGAGTCTCATAGAGGCTCTAGTTCTGGAACAAAGGTACAAATGTATCCTTTGCTACCAGAACTTCTCAGTCTTTTGACCCTAGGAAAAGGACCAATAGAGGTCCCAACGCTAATCTGAAGTGTAACCATTGCAATAAGCTTGGTCACACTGCTGATAGGTGTTTTGAATTGGTTGGATATCCACCTGGTTTCAAAAGAGGTGTTCCTGGTCAGTCAAACAGACCAAAACAACCTTGGTGGAACTGGAGGGAAATCTAACCAGTCTAGTTCTGTGACTACTAATAATGGTTCTTCTAGTGCCTCTGTTCCTTTTACTTCTGAACAGATAAGCAAATTGATGAGCCTTATTGGTGATAAAAGTGCAAATGAAACTACTCAGTCTAATAATGTAGGAGGTAATCAAAATGTTATCCATGGTTTCTCTAGTGCTTCTGCTTTAAGTAGGTTGAGTAGTGTTTTTAAAGATTTTTTTGGTTGTTCTAGTTTTCTTAAAACCGCACTTTTCCTAAAGTGGATCATGGATTCATGGGGCTAACCATCACATGGTTGACACTGATGAGTACATGATCAACTGGATAGATGTTTCACAGTTTGATGTAACTGTAAAACATCCAAATGGGTCAAGTGCAAAAGTCATGAAAATAGGAGACATTAAGTTGGGAAACAATATCATCCTAACAGATGTGTTCTATATTCCTGACTATTGTGTAAATCTTGTTTTTGTCAGTAAATTAGCTAAGGATAATAAGTTGAGTGTACTTTTTGATGATCATTCTTGTTATGTCCAGGATTCCAAGTCCAAGAGAATCCTGGAGAATGGTAAAGAGCATGATGGTTTGTACTTTACAGGATCTAATGTGAGTAATAGTTCTGTTTGTTTTAATAGTTCTAGTGGTGGTTAACCTATGGCACAGTAGGTTAGGACACCTTCTGACCAAGTTCTAGTTGTGTTAAAAGATAGTCTTGATATTGATACAACTCATTCTGGTGTATGTGAAGTGTGTCATAAAGCTAAACAAGTTAGAGTACCTTTTCCTTTAAGTGATCATAAATCCAAAGAAGTAGGAGAGTTAGTTCATCTAGATGTATGGGGTCCTTATAGGATAACTAGTAAGGAAGGTTTTAAATATTTTTTAACAATAGTGGATGATTACTCTAGATCTGTTTGGGTTATATTTACTTAAAGGGAAACATGAAGTTTTTGATAATGTAAAAACATTTTATGAACTTGTTAAAACACAGTTTAAAAGAAATGTAAAGATTTTCAGAAGTGATAATGGTACAGAATTTGTAAATAAGCAAATGACTAGTTTTTGTAATTCAAATGGGATAATGCACCAAACATCTTGTGTGCATACTCCCCAACAGAATGGGATTGTTGAAAGAAAACACAGACATCTATTAAACATAGCTAGAGCTTTGCTTTTTCAAAGTAATGTGCCTTTAAATTTTTGGTCTGAATGTATTTTGACTGCTGCCTATTTTGATTAACAGGCTTCCTCTTCTGTGCTAAATGGTGTGAGTCCTTATGAAAAAATATATGGGTTCCCCCCAGTTATTAGTCATCTTAGGAACTTTGGATGCTTGTGTTTTTAAAACTGTTTTAGATGAAAAGGATAAATTACTAAGTAGAGCTGACAAATATGTTTTAGTAGGTTATTCTGTTTTTAAAAAGGGTTATAAACTTTGGTGTTTTAGAATCCAAACAATTTGAATTTTCCAGAGATGTTAAATTTTATGAAAATATATTTCCTTTTAAAACAGATTCTGGAAAACTTGATTATAAAGATCTTAATCATTTAAACTTTTTTGATGTTTATGATAGCACAAGCATTGAAGGTTCTAATAATAATAATAGTAATAATGATCCCAATGATGAAGGGGGAACTAGTGTTTCTCATGAACACTCCCCTGAAAAGGGATTAGATGACTCATCTAGAGTCACTAGTGAGGTAGATCATGTTGATCAGCCACCTAGTGACTTAGGAATAAGAGGGACTGATTCCTCTCATAGGGTAGAGGGTTCAAATGATGAGAACCATACTCCTGAGGGACATAGGACTCAAACTAGAAGGTCTAAAAGAAGTTCTGTTTTACCTAAAAAATTTGATGATTTTATAGTAGAAGGTAAAGTTAAATATGGAGTAGAAAAAGTAGTTAATTATTCTGTGTTATCTTCTGAAAATTTTTGTTTTGTATCAAGTCTTAATAAGACTGTGAGCCTAGTAGTTATTCAGAGGCCTCTAAGGATCCAAGATGGATAGAGGCCATGAATGATGAAATGGAAGCTCTCCATAGGAACCAAACTTGGGTTTTGACTGACCTTCCAAAAGGCAGAAAACCCATTGGTTGTAAATGGGTCTATAAGGTTAAATATAAGTCAAATGGTAAAGTTGAAAGGTTTAAAGCCAGGCTTGTTGCCAAAGGCTATAACCAAAGAGAAGGTCTTGATTTTGGAGAGACCTTCTCTCCAGTTGTAAAAATGGTCACTGTAAGGTGTGTTATTAGCTTAGTTGTCCAAAACTCTTGGCCTTTATATCAACTAGACATTAATAATGCCTTCTTATATGGGTCAATTGATGAGGATGTTTATATGACATTACCTGAAGGATATTATCCTATAGTGAGACCAAGGTTTTTAAATTGGTCAAATCTTTATATGGCCTGAAACAGGCCCCTAGAAAATGGAATGAAAAATTGACCAGGTTTTATTAGACATGGGGTTTAAACAAAGTATTTGTGACTATTCTTTGTTTGTCAAAAGTAAAGAAGATGTCTTTGTTACCATTGCTTGTTTATGTAGATGATATAGTTATTACAGGAAACAATGAAGTTGAAATTACTAACTGTAAAACTATGTTACAAACAAATTTTAAAATAAAAGACTTAGGGAAACTTAAGTACTTTCTTGGTATTGAGGTTTTGTATGATAATAATGAAATATGTTTGACTCAGAGAAAATATTGTATGGAGTTGCTTAATGAGTTTGGATACTTAGGTTGCAAACCATTAACACTCCTATAGAACAGAGTTATATTGTTTCAGCAAAGGATGCTAAACAAAGTCCTGTGCTGGATAATATAACAGGATATCAGAAGTTGATCGGGAAACTGATCTACTTGTCTTTGACAAGACCTGATATCAGTTATAGTGTTCAGTTTCTGAGTCAGTTTATGCACAAACCCACCAAGTGTCATCTCCAGATAGCTTTAAGGCTATTAAGATACTTAAAGCTATCACCTGGTAAGGGGATTGTGTTTTAAACAGTCTCAAAGTTTTAACTTAAAAGGATATGTGGATGCTGACTGGGCAAAATGCCTGGTTGCTAGAAATCTGTAACAGGTTTTGGTATTTTTCTGGGAGATTGTCTAGTCTCCTGGAAAAGTAAGAAGCAAAGTACTATAGCTAGATCATCTGCTGAGGCTGAGTACAAAGCTATGTGCTCAGCCACCTGTGAGATAATCTGGCTTAAGAATTTGCTGGGCGAATTACAAGTTAATTGTAAATTGCCAGTAGATATTTATAGTGACAACAAGGCTGCTATTTCCATAGCAGCCAATCCTGTCTTCCATGATAGAACTAAGCACTTTGAGATTGATCTCCATTTTATAAGGGAAAAAATTTCAGATGGAATTTTACAAACTGTAAAAGTTCCTTCTGATCAGCAACTTGCTGATATTTTTACCAAAGGATTAAATGTTGATCAACATAATTTCTTATGTTCAAAGTTGGGCATGAGAGATATGTTTAACATTTGAATTAAGGGGGCGTGTTAAAAATATGGGCCTTTGATTAATTCTAATGTTAAACGGTATTGGGCTCAGTATTCTGTATTGGGCTTATGGTATCTTTGTTTGTTATTGGGCTAATATGGTGGATCCAGCTTATTGTTTAATATGTTGTTACGAGTTGTTTGTTCGCAGTTGATCTGAACCGTTGGATTGTTTATGTGAAGACTCAATCTGGGACGTTGGATTGGCATCTTCTCTGAAGCTTCTGGATGAGCTATTTAAGCTCGTTTATCTTTGTTGTTTATTCATTCGTCATATTTTTCTTTGTATTTTTAGGGTTTCTCTGGTTTTTTTTCTCTGTATTCATCTGCTTACTTTTGTAAGTGTTTGTATTGTTTCTTATCATCTGCTGATCTAAACATCAGCAGAAGACTCTGTATGATCTTATTGATCTTATAGTCTCAGTGATTTTCTGAGACTACTTGGGTATTTTGGGGGGCAATTATTTTGGGTTGGATAATAAAGATTTTGTCACCGTTTTGTCGCTATACCTTGTGTTCTTGTGTTATCTCTTTATCGTTTGTGTTGGCGAATCGTTTGTATTACGACTTAATTATGATCTTGATCATGAGAAAATGATATACGTCGTTATTTAATTATAGGGTTGAGTTATCTTATAAGGCTAACAAAAATGAAAAGGGAGAGAAGATTTAATTAACTAGTGTGTTCCCGAGTTTGAAGGAAATGGAGAGCAAAGTAAGGATTTTATTCCTTCCAAATCTCTCTAATTTGGAAGGATGGAAAATGAAGGAAATGAACCAAAATTTTCCTTCCATTTCTCTCCCTTTCTCTCTTTAAAAAAACTCTGAAACACAATTTTTCCAAACATCCTTCCAAACTCTTTCTTTTCTTTCGTTAAATGAAACTCGGGAACACAGTGTAAAGAGTGACATATGTCCAAGGAATAAACAAGTGGCAAGAGTAATTTTGTCAAAACAAGAGAAATGAATATTCACATGCTATTTCACCCATTTTTTAAACATCCGTAACTTTTTATATGTCATATTTAAAAAATATATATACCATAAAATCAAGCGTTTTTTTACCTTTAATATGAGTACCTTATTGTTATAGTTTTGAAAGAAAAATCGAAAACTCATTTGTGTAAAGACAGAATGAGAACATAAAACACAATAAACAGCAGAATAAAACGCAAAACAACAAAATTAAAACACAATGAACGACATATTAAAAGCACAGTGAACAGCAGAATAAAACACAATGGACAGCAGAATAAAACACAACGGACAACAGAAATAAAACACAATATACACCAAAAACGCAAAACCTGGTTGTGTTAAACACAATGAACAACGTAAAACATAATGGAAAGCATATTAAAAACACAATGAATAAAGTTAAATCATGTGTAGGCTAAAAAAACACAATGAACATATTTGTAATGCACAAGTGCATACTATAACACAATGAACGAGCAGAAGACACAATGAAGAAAAAAAACTCAGTTAACACGGATTTTTTTTCATACTAAAAATAAAAAAACGTTCGTTAATATGATGAATTTTAAAATGATAGGAGAAATTATATGTGCCATGAATCTTATATCCTATTTGAAATTTCGAATTACCTTATAGAAAATCGTAGGCGCAACAAGATTTACATATCATATTATGTTGTCCTATCCACTTTGGCATTACAAGCTCTATAAACCTTGGAGATACAATTTTAAATTCAGTTTAAAGGTCAAGAAGGCTAAACCGTATATATGTGAGTAACAAATTGGACGTATGCTCTACCACTTTTGAATGACCTTATGATAAGTTGATAATGTTGCACAACACCACTCAGATGCTTGATCTTATAAACCAGCCCAAAAAATCATGATTGGTCTTGTGATTTTAAGGACATTTGACATGCTTGAATCACCGTCATCAATAAGTGCTATCGTTGCATACTAGTCTCTTTATTTTCATGTTTTTAGATTAGTTATAAAACTGGTGTTTAGATGCAGTGGCGGATCTAGAAACATTTTTCAGTAGTAACGTTTTTCATTTTTTTCATTTTAGTAGTAACGTTTTCCAAATTTCGTAAAAAAAAAAAACCAAATTTTCCACTACGCGCGCGAAGTTAAGCTGCAACGTCCGCACCCCCTGCTAACAAGCTACATCCGCCCCTGTTTAGATGTGCCTAAACTTTACGCGTTAAACAAGAATACAAATAGTCGAATGCATGAATAAAACGGCCACTATGCACTAAGCTTGTTCGCATTGCATTGATTTTATCATCCTAACATGTGTTTTATTGATGAAACACGAACAAAAGGTGATACACGAAAGGTTGTTTATGTACAACATTGATTTATAACTTTTAGTCTGCATTGTTGCGATAAAGTGGCATATGCAAGCCACAGTGGATAAGTAACTATACTCTTACAGTCTACGTAAGGCATACTTACAGGGATAGTTAATAACTAACAAAATTATGAAGATGTATATATAAAAAAATGGACAGTATTATTATTATTTTTTTTTAAAGTAAAATACACTAGAATAGAAAAATCCGACACAAATGAATGTCTAAACAGAGGTATATGCGGTTGGGGAAAGACAAACTTCAAACCCCATGGCCCATGAAGGGGTGATAATGGGCTACACACATGTTGACGCAACCCCAGCCCATGATTATTATATGAGGTTTTAACTAACCCCAGCCCATGATTATTAGTTCCATGAGGCTAAAAACTTTTAATCACAATAACATAGAGTTTAGAAGGGGAGATTATATTATAATTACAAATATGTACCATATATATAGTATCCTAAAGTTTACTGTTTTTATTAAAAATTACAATGGTCGAGAACAAGAATTAAAAATGAAAGTTCAATGATAAAATCATGTTCTTTAACTGTGATTTAATTTTTTTACCGTTCACATTTTGGTCATAGGGGGGGGGATCTAAGTTCCATTAAGAAAGGTCCCCTAACTCCTAAGGAGTATGTTCATGTAAGCTATGCCAACTTCCTGATTTATTTATGAGTGACATATAGCTCATGTTATTGCATTAAATCTCGAAGTTTGATCTGCATAAGCAAATTCAAAAAAAGACGAAAATTGAAGAGACTTTCAATGGTTGAGTATCAACTGTGAAACTGTAAAAATAGAGTAAGACAAGTGTGATCTTAATTTTGTTGGAGCTGTTAAAGTGACAAATAGAATCTAATTAGACATAAGTACATAACATATTTTAAGAATAAAAAAACTTGAAAAAATTAAAATGAAGGAAAATGTATATTGATAATTCGATGAATATCCATGACATTTTCCCCATTTTTATCATTTTTATCATCTAATCCTATAAAAGTGTTACAACATACTCTATTTAACAAAAACAATATTGGTGGATTTTGATGGATATTCTATTTGCTTCTTCTTTTTTTTTTTAATTCTCATCTGTAATGGGATGAAAGTCAAATAACAAAAATGATATGACTAACATACTCGTTTAACCTTTTAAGTTAAATATTTTAAGTCAGGCTACTTAATTAGTTTTGTTATCAAAGTTACCTCATAGTTTTTTTTTTACACCATTTTCGCTTTTTGTTAATTTAATAATATAATATATTGCTTTATGAAAAACCACATATACATTGTGACATCTTCTGATGAGTTTTATTTTAAATGAAGGAGTTAAATATAATTAAATTTTTTTATTCTTTGTTTTTTCACACAGTTTTATTTTTCATTTGTAACTTTTCATGCATAATGTTTTATAAATTTGGATACACCCATTTCAATTTAATCTATACTACTGTGTGGCATCCATAAACTTTAAAAAAAAAGCTACGTGGGACATGATTTTATAGATAAAAGGGGGTTGTATTTAAATTGGATATCGTAAACTACATTTAGTATCGGTACCGTACGATAGCCTTAACAATTAGTTTAATTTTTCACGTGAATAACTTTAACAACAAAAACAAGAGTTTCTTTATATTAAAATATAAAAATGATAAGTTTTGAGGATAAAAAAACTTCTTTTGGTATATAGTTTTAAAAAAATACACCCACTTCATAAATAAATAATTTAAGGTAAGGTTATTATACAAATAAAATTCTTTACAGACTAAGGGGGTGTTTGGGATTTTGTTTTGAAATGGATTTTTAGATTATTGCGTTTTGAAAACGCAAATAATTAATTTTTAGTTTTTGGGGTTGAGTTTTGAAGTAGATTTTTAAGCTACCAAAACGCAATAATCTAAAAGCAGCTTCACCCCTACTTTTCCAAAACGCATAATCTATTTTGAAAAATCAATCCCAAACACCCTCTAAACATGAATGAAGGAGAATTTTTTTTCCATATACTCCAATATGTTCTACATATTGTCCGAAAATCTTAAAACTCTAGAGTAATTATATAATCTATAGAGTAATTACTCTACTAGAGTAACTATATAAATTTTTCTTAAGTTTTCATTTGGAAAAACATGCTTGAATAGATTAAAAAAAAAACATTTAAAGAAACAACCTTCATTCTTATGTTTAATACATCAATTATTAAAATCCGTTTAATACATCAATTATTAAACAACCTTCCTTCATTGATCGGATTTTTGTTAATTGGAGTTACTTTATGGAATGGCCTAATGCCGAATATAGGGTGCTTTTTCATGATAAATCGGACCATTGTCCTTTGGTGTTAAATATTGTTTCTAGGAATTTTCGGGCAAAACCGTTTCGTTTTTTTAATTCTTGGCTTGATAGAGATGGGTTGGGAGAGGTTGTGAGGAAAGCTATTGGAGAGTGGTATTCTGATTGTGTTCCGGATGTTAGACTGTTAAACAAATTCAGAAGATTAAGGAAAGCTATTGGAGAGTGGTATTCTGATTGTGTAGATAAAGAGTTGGAGGAAAAAAGGGGTCTCGAGAATGAGTTGCACCAGCTGGACTTGGCATTGGATGATAGAGAGCTTTCGGAAGAGGAATTATGGGTTTTGGGGAAGATTAAAAAGCGTTTAAAAGAAATTGATGTTTTAAATCAAAAAGATCTCAAACAAAAATCAAGAACTAGGTGGGCGATGGATTGGGACGACAACTCGAAGTTTTTTCATGGTATGATCAACAAGAGAAGGTCAGCGACTTTCATTCCGGGGATGTTGGTGGAGGGTGTTTGGGAAACTAAATCGAATATAGTTAAAAGGGAGGTTTTGGGTTTTTTTTCGTAATAAGTTTATTGAGTCGATGAAGAGTGAATCCCATTTGTCTTGTTACGGTCTTAATAAGCTTAGTACGGTTGAAGTAGAGAGCCTTGTTAATCAGTTTTCAGTTAAAGAAATCAAAGATGCAGTTTTTGAGTGTGGGGATGATAAAGCATCGGGTTCGGATGGTTTTAATTTTTGGTTTATCAAGAAATTTTGAGATTTATTCGAGGCGGATTTTGTAGACATTATGCAAAATTTCTTTGAATGTGGGACATTAAGTAAGGGGTGGGTTCTTCTTGTATTTCGTTGTTTCTAAAAGTAGGAGATCCGATGGAGTTAAACGATTTTAGGCCTATTAATCTCATTGGGGTGATCAGTTAGGTGGTCTCAAAGGTGTTGGCGAATAGGTTGAAGACGGTTATTCAAAAAGTTGTGTCTGAATCTCAATCGGCGTTTTTGTCAGGAAAGTATACACTGGACGGTCCTTTGATGGCTAATGAGGTTATATCATGGGCCAAGAAGAATGATAAAAAGATGTTTATGTTCAAAATAGATTTCGATAAAAGCATATGATAACCTGAATTGGGATTTTTTTTGTTGTCTGTTATGGATCAAATGGGATTTCCTCAATTTTGGTGTAAGTGGATTCGTGGGGTTTTGGTTTCGGTGAGATCCTCGCTGTTGGTAAATGGGTCACCTACATATGAGTTTGAGTGCCAGAAATGCATACGTCAAGGTGATCCTATTTATCCGTTTTTATTCATAATTGTTATGGAAGCTTTTTCGAATTTAATTAAAAAGGCGTGTGATATTGGAGCTTTTGATGGGGTGAGGCTTCCTAGAAATGGCCCGGTTCTTTCACATTTACTTTATGCGGATGATGTGATATTAATGGGAGATTGGTCTATGTTTTTTTTTTTTGAACATTGATTGGTCTATGTTTAATTTCGCAAAAATGAAAAGGATACTTCGAATCTTTTTCATGTGCTCGGGACTGAAGATCAATTTACATAAGTCTGTTTTATATGGTGTCGGAGTGAGTAGGGATGATTTGGTTGCGAAAGCAACAAACTTGGGGTGCAAATCAGGTACGATTCCATTTTTGTATTTGGGTATTAAGGTCTGGGCTAATATGAATAGAGTGTCTAATTGGGACTCAGTTGTTGATACGTTTCGAAAGAGGTTATCTAAATGGAAAGCTGATACTATTTCCATTGGAGATCGGGTAACTTTGATTAAGTCGGTATTAAATAGTTTGCCTACATATTATTTCTCTTGATTTAAGGCTCCGGTTACGGTGGTTAATATATTGGAAAGTCTAATGAGAAGGTTTTTATGGGGAGGATCGGATGAGGTGAAAAAGATGAGTTGAGTCGCGTAGGAAATGGTGACTAAATCAAAACAAGATGGAGGATTGGGTTTATCAAAGCTTGAAGATAATAATAAAGCATTGTTATTGAAGTGGTTTTGGAAATTTTATATGGAAAAGGAGGCCTTGTGGAGAAAGGTTATTGTCTCGATACATGGATCAAATAGAAGATAGGGACCGGTTCCAATCAACAATATATATACACCTGGAAAAACTTGGTTAGTATGTGGCTTAAATTTAAAGTAGACGGTGTGGGCGTTTATAATATGATCCGGGGTAAGGTTGGGAATGGTATGGATACGCGGTTTTGGATAGATCTTTGGTTATGTGAGGAGGCTTTGAAAGATCGTTTTCCAAATCTATTTAGAATAGAGAAGTTCAAATGGTGTACTATGGCGGATCGATGTTCTCAAACGGATGGAGTTTATAGTATAAAGTGGATGTGGAATAGAGCGGTTGAGGCGAATGGAGAGATTTCAGAAAGGGAGGAGCTGGAATTTTTGTTAAATGATCTTCGCTTAAATGATAACAAAGACAAGTGGTTGTGGAACGATAGCAAAGAGCTTGTTTTTTCGGTTGCAATAGCCAAAAGCTGGTTGAAAGGACCTAATACAAGCGCACATAGTTTTCAGTTCAAATGGTGCAAATGGTTTCCGAGTAAAGTAAATATTTTTATGTGGAGGGCGGTACTGAATAGGCTTCCAACAAAGACGACATTGGTTCAAAGGCGAGTGAATGTGAACGACACTTTGTGTGTGTTGTGCGAGGAGGGTGAGGAAAGTTTGGATCACATCCTTACAGCTTGCGGAGTTGCGGCGGGAGTTTGGAATTGTATTTCTACTTGGTGTTGTATTCCACATGTTTACGCTTTTTCGGTGAGAGACTTGGTCGACATTCATAAACAGAACAACATTTCTAGGATTATGAGGTTAGTGTTGCAAGGGGGTTATTGTAATAACGGCTTGGAGATTGTGGAAGGCACGAAATGAAAGGATTTTTTTTTGTGACAAGACGACCAAAGTGGTGGAGATAGTTACTCATGTTAAGGTTTTGGGACTCTTATGGTATAAAAATAGATTTAAGCATTTTACGGTTGGATGGGAGAAGTGGTGCAATTTCGATTTAATGTAACGTTTTTGTTTTGGTTTTTGGGCTAGTAATTACTGTCTTGGAAATTGCTGGTACTTTTTGTGTTTAATTAAAGTTGATCTTCAAAAAAAAAAAGACCACGTCTTAGACCGGGTGTAGTGGTCTCAAATTGGGGCGCTATATAAAAAAATAAAGCCCCCCACACCGCTACGGGGGGCTTTATTTTTCAAAATCATTGTTTGGCGCTACACTTATAACGCCAGATTTCTTTTTCCCCCTCCAATCACACTTTGTCACATCAGACTCTCTCTCTCTCTTTTTTATTATTTTATTATTTTTTTTAATTTAAAAGATATAATAAAATATTAATATGGGCTTTATAAAGCCTCACCACTACACCTCTTTTTCACTTTATCTCTTCATGCTGACTCAGCTGCCACGTGGATCAATCAGAAATGGAGGCTTTATATATAAAGCCCCCCACTACGCATGGTCTTATAGTTATTTAAATTGAATATTCAACGGCCACCGCTTATCACTCAGATTAACTTGGCAACTTTAAACACTACTATCTGATATTTATTTTTACAAAATAAAACTATAATAATTAAATGGGAATTGGATTTTAATAACTTAAACTATTCGAAATTGGCCACTTGCATCCTCAACTAAAAAGTTGACCATATATAACCTGAACTATAGGCAACCATTTTCAGTTCCAATAAAACCCGCCACATGAATGGCAAAAGCTTTAAAAGTTGGTTGGATCTAATTTAAGCTTAAGACCAATGATCTTCATCCTTAATCTTTACTTCTCTTCCAATATCGGTTGAACTATAGCTCATTAGCAATTACTTAAAAAAAGACGAGACCAGAAACATCTCGATTTAAGAAAACAGACATGGAAATACAAAGTAAAAAACGAAAAATGTATGCCGGGTGTCGCTCTATGGGTCATTCACTCATTCGCGAATATTGTCCGTATTGGAAGCATTTTCAGCATCACGTGGAACATCATGGCTCACTTGTCCATCCCGACCTCGGTTTCATCGAATATTTTTTTTTATTACTAAAGGTTTATATAATTTTTGGCATTAAATTAAATTCTGTTTAAAATGATTTAAATACTTTGAATATATAAATACAAATTGTTTTATTAGTTCGTTTTATATCCTTTAGTTTAAATGTAAAACTTATACATAATTCACATCTATTTCTATCATAAAATTTAGACATAATTCATCTAAGTTATGAATTTAGGTCATTTTTAAAATTATTAATAGATTTAGAATTATAAATTCCGTGTCTAATTTTATTGTTAATTTGCACTCTTATAAATTACTCCCTCCGTCTCATTTTAAATGTCCATTTTTCTAATTTTTGTTGTCCTAAATTAAATTTACATTTCTAAGCAATTTTCAGTTTTGCACGTAAAAGACAAAAGACAATCAAATATTTAAAATAATAACTTGAGGATATTATTGTCATTTTACAATATACAATCAAAGATTTTCTTAATCTGTGTGTTTGTGAGCCTTTGACATCTAAAATGAGACGGAGGTAGTAATTTTTTGACTGCAAACTTCATTATAAAGCTAGCAAAAAGCTAGTAACAGGTTGCGGAACAAAAATACAACCCATTTAGATTAATCTAGATCCATTGTTTTTTCTTTATTCTAATAAAGTAAAAACTCAAAGACTTTATCTCCTCCAAAATATTATCCGCCTTTTATGGGTATGTTAGAGAAAATCAAATTGTTCCTCGCTCGTTAAATACTCCAACAAGCTATGAGGATGATGGATTGGACCAACTTCGTTTTAACCTCCATACTGGAAACGAACTTATGAATTTGAAATCTAGTTTTATATATTAATTATTTTACTTCTGTAGAACATAAATTTTGATCCCTAAAAACTAGAATTGTCTTCTCTGGGTTAGGATCAAATACACAAGACACTTTTTCTAAGAATGGGTGAGAAGGATTGTGATCCATTGATCATATATTTGAAGGGTTGAGATTAGTTTGTTTGAAAAAAATAAATAATAGATTAGAGGAAGGGCATAAAAGGAAAACAACATTTGTTGACTTTCTCTCTTCACATGCAATGCACATGTCAATTCCCCCATCATTTTAAAACGTTTATAACTTTTTCATACGATATTTTTTTTTTCAAAAAAATTTCACCATATTAACAAGCGTTTTTTTATCTTTAATATGAGTACCACATTGCTACATTAAAATTGAAAAAAAATTCGTGCTAAATGAGTTTTCTTCTCCATTGTGTCTTCTGCTCGTTCATTGTCTTATACTATGCACGTGTGTTTTAAAAATATGTTATTTATGTTTTTTTAGTCTACACATGATTTAACTTTGTCCATTGTGTTTTTAGTACGTTTTTCTTGTGTTTTATGCAAATGAGTTTTGTATTTAGGTGTACATTGTGTTTTATTATGTTGTTCATTGTGTTTAAGTCTATTATTCATTGTGTTTTAGTCTTCTATTCATTGTGTCTTTAATATGTTGTCCATTGTGTTTTATTAGACTGTTCATTGTGTTTTATACCCTATTGTTCATTGCATATTTATTTGGTACTCATTGTGTTTTACGTTATCTCCATTGTGTCTTATGCAACTGGGTTTTCAGTTTTTTTTCAAAAGTATTCATTGTGTAATCTTCTGTTCATTGTGTCTTTATTATGTCTTCCATTGTCTTTTACACAATTGGGTTTTTGACTTTTTTTTTTCAAAAGTATTCATTGTGTTTTAGTTTTCTGTTCATTGTGTCTTTAGTATGTCATCCATTGTGTCTTACGCAACTGGGTTTTCAACTTTTTTTTTTAAGTACTAGGTTAGATCCCCGGGTGTACACCCGGCAAATCCCCGAGTCAAATGAAAGAGAATGACTAAGTATAAAGATTGTATATTAGCCTAAAAAAACCAATATATAGAATTTTATAGTTTTAACAAAGGATTAAAATGTGGAGAGAGAAAATGGGCTAAAAGTCTTTAAAAAATAATAGTTTGTCGTAAACAACACCAATTTGCTTTTTATAGACATTATATAGTGTTTCAATATCGATTTATTTATAGAATCAATTATAATTATAATTGATGATACGTACATTTGATGTTTAATTAGCAATCTCCCGTAATTTACTCAATTTGATTCTTATTTTTAAAAGAAATTTAATCTATTTACACTAATTTAGGTAAACAAATTGATCAATTTCTATGGAAAACGTATATGTGTTTAATGTAAAAATAAAGTGCATATTTACGTCTGGTCAACATATTTTAATGATGGTTATAAGAACAATTCAAAAAATTAGATTATTTCATTAAATAAAATGTAATTATTACTTAGTAAAATGGTTTTAAAGGTTTCTATTGTTTATATTTATTGTATTTCAAATTTGCCGACAAATTAAAATATAAATTCTAAATTTTAAATTTTTTAAAACCTTACTAAAATAATATAATGAAAAGCATATTTTCCGAGTATAATGTAAATAGGCAATTAATATGAGTATGAAATTTATATGGATTATTTAAGTTTATTTGGTAAAATAAACATGAAACATAATATTAGTAAAATAAACATGAAACATAAAATACAAAAAAAACCAAGATAAACCAATATTAGGAGTCTCATAAAGATAATAATAATAAGAAGTAAACATTAATCCAATTGACAAATAAAAGTCTATAATAGTGTAACACAAAAAAATAAACTCAAATTAATATATTATACCTCATGTTGTTAATACTTCACAACCCACCATTAAAGCCCGTGCGGACGCACGGGAAGTCTAAATCATTTTTAATATAATTAGCAAAGTCAATCCTCTGTTGCAAGCAAAGTTTGTTTACTAAGGTATGTTTCAGAGCAGTGGGTCTGTTAAGAAGATCTGTCTGAAACAGCTATTGCTTCAAACAACTGAATATCTTCTTAACAGACTCACTGCTTTGAAACAGACCTTAGTAAACAGACTTTGCTTACATGTGACCACTTCATTAAAAAAGAGATTATTTAATAAGAGTAGATGACATGTGACCACTTCTTATAGATAATCTTATTAACTTCATTAAAAAATAATAATTCAACGATGTCTTGGTCTAAATTTGTAACCCAGACAACTCTAATCCTTTACTATCCGATTGCATTATCTCGACAAATGTTTGGGATGGTATTAGCAGGTGGATTGGGATAGCGCCTATTTATGCTTTTCAGATTAGAGATTTCTTGGAGGTATACAAGACGCTTGGGGGTGACAAAACGCGGAAAAGAATAGTGCACGGTATTATTATTATCACCATTTGGAGCCTGTGGTATGCTAGGAATGAGGTGGTCTTTAAGGGAAACAAACCAAGCGTGACGGATGTGATAGCTAGAATTAAATCGATGTCATTCTTGTGGTTTAAAAATAGAAGTAAATGTAGTAATATCGGTTGGAAGGATTGGCGTAGGTCTCCGTTGTAAATATTTTTGTTGGTTTTGCCGCCGGCCCTTGTTTTAAGGCCCGTGTGTGCGTTTTTTTGAATGAAATTTTCTTTTCAAAAAAAAAAAAGACAACTCTAATCCTTTGCCGGCTTCTTCATGTCTCCTTCAAAAATATATATGAAATTATAGTTGTATTTATTATTAACCACAACTGTTTATTAAGTTTAATTCTACAAAATCATTAATTAATACAATTAAACTTTAATTTGTGTGTTTGATACAACAATACAACATTAAAAGACATCTTGATTACAAGCAAACATGAGGTGGAATTAGCTTTCCTAGATTCATGATGCCATTGGGATCCAAAGCAGCCTTTATCTGTCTCATTGTCCTCAAATTCTCTGTTCCAAGTTCTTTTTCAAGATACTGCATATACAATCATCAGTCAGGAGCTGTTGCTGTGGTAAAATCTGTTGCTGCTGCATCTGCTATTGCTCTATTGCTGCTGCTGCATCTGCTACTGTTGTAGTGGTGAAATTTGTTGTTGTTGCTGCATCCATTGTTGTTGTGTTTGCTGCTGCATCTGCTAAGAGTAGAGCTGTTGACTCCATTTCTTCATCCAATAGAAACTAATAATGAAACCCAATAGCAACTGATAACTCCTGCGAAACAAAAAAAAAGATATCAATAACACCAAGCAACAGTTAACTAATCACATTGTAATTACAAACCCATATCAAATATTTACCCAATTCAACCCACCCATTGTGTACCTCTAAGTATAATATAGTTCTAGATAACTTCACCTTGGATACATGAAGCCTGTCGGTTCAGCTCCATCCAAGAATTCTTTTAGCATATTGGGATGATATTCAAGAATCTCTCTATAAATCAATTCACTTCTATGAGCTCAACCTAACAGCATAAGGTGAAGACAACTACTTGTATCAATGAAAATAACAATGCAAACAGCAAATCATAAATAGAAACTGACTTAATATTATATCAATCATAGTAGCCAAAGGCTCAAGACACAAAAGTGCCTAAAAAGCACAACAAATCATAAATGGAAACTTACTTAATATTATATCAATCATAGTAAATATGCAAATAGTTATTTTGTATAACATCAAAGGAAGCGTTGTTCAAACCTCGCCTTGTGCGTCCATTGTCGATTGTAACTGAAATAATTGAAGGGAAACATGAAAAAGTACATATGCAGATAGTTATTTTGTATAACATCAAAGGAAGCGTACCTTTTATCAGTAATCGATGCAAGTCCTTACAAACTTAACCTTCTTCTTAGGTAAAAAAAACCTCCTCAAGACACCATATGCGTAACTACAAATGAGAATTTTGAACCGTTCACTAATGACAAAAAATATTATATCTCTAACAGGTCAAAACCTAAAGCAGTAGAGTTTATTCAAAAGGAAACGGCTCAAATGGGTCGAAAGTGACCCATAGAGTAGTAGACTTCCATGTGTAAAACCTATAAAATAATTTTGTTAATTATATATAAAAGGTTTTTTTAAATAATTTAGTTTTGTCAATCTAATGATTCACATTTACGAAATATTTGATTGGTGGCCACCTATGTTGCACGGGAACGGGTACGGGAACGAGAAACGGGTACGGGTACGGGAACGGGAAACGGCAAAACTCAAAAAATCAAGAAACGGGTACGGCACGGGTACGGAAATAAATACATAAAAATAAATAAATATATATTATAGATAATGTACCACAAACCCCAATATATTAAACAAAATTCAAAATAGATATATATTAATGTAAAATGTAAACTCTAAAAATATATCTTCCAAAGGTAATTAATTATCGATAATCAAGTTATTTTCAAATTCCAGTTAAAATTGATTTTTAACGAATTTCTTAAAATCTTTACACTTGGTTAAAATTTTTAATTGAAATTATATAAATGAATCAAATAAATTTGAAAACTATAAGATAATGAACCCTTAAGTAAAGTTAATTAATATAACAATAAATGATTAAAAAATTGAATTTGATTTGTGATTTCCATCGTAGTTGCTTCAAAAAAAAAAATGTAGTTGCTTCATCCTACACCCACTAGTACACCTATACATTTATGAGCCACATGTTTAGTTTAATTAAACCTAGAAACAAGCAACGCAATCGAGGTACATTTTTGCATCTCCTATCATCTTCTTCACTAAGCCTGTTACCACCGCCATCTTTATTTAATCATTTTTTCCGGCGAGTTCAAAACATATTTGATTAAAAATATAAGGAAACGGCTCGGAAACTTCGGGGAAACGTACCCCTTTACCGGAATCGTCGGGGAAACGTTTCCTGGCCGTCCCAGGTGCGTTTCCGTCCCCATGAAGCTTCGGAACCGGGTACGACAACATAAACGGCGTCCCCGTGCATCATAGGTGGCCACCACTGACTATTATTGTATGAACCAATTTAGTTCTTGGGCACACAAACCAAATGAAGATAAATTTAAACCGTTTCCTTGTTATTGGACCGAGTAGCTTAGTATTTATTAATCAAATTTATGTGAGCAACAAATATGTAAAACTAAATCACCACCAAGAAAGAAGAAAAAAAAACAATCAGAAAGGAAAGAAATTACCTTTTTAGTTGACTCGTTACCGGCCGCCGTTCCCATTTTGCCATTTTAATCACTGTTTTTGTAATAGTGATAGACTCACAATATTAGTCAAGAATGCTTACTATTCTTGTTTTTATCACGGCAACCTAGTCCAAATGAAAGTATGCCTGTCCTTTTTGTTGTGTTGCCTTTTACAGACTCAGGGTGAATGTTCCTATACAGCAATGACAACTTAAGTCAGTCAACATATTAGTCAATGATGCACCAATGCATGTAACATACAAACACTTACAAATAACCATATGTCCACTTAGCTAATTCAAGTTTTGGTAAAAACCAGTTATTTCTTGAATTTAACAAATAAATTATTTATATATTAGCCTTATTTGGTAGACCCTTGTATAGAGAATAATAAAATTTGAAATCGAAAACCATTTTTCTTCTTAAGGTGTTAAAATGGCCGATTTGGGTAATGGGTCAAAACAGGTTCATGTTAAAGCACCTAACCTTTTGTACAAATTAGTGAAGTTTGGATATAATATGATTTAGGAAAATTTAGGAAATAGACTCTCAACTCGTTTGACCCATTACAGCAACCTAAATTCCCGTTTGATCCATTATAGATGAAACTTAACCCAAAGTAAACGGGTCAAAATTTCCACCTCTAGTTAATTCAATAAGAAGATAGTTTATGGATAACAATGAGATAGCAATGCGAACTACACAAAAAAATCAATCATGTTTTATCTCTAATGTTGTTTTTTCACCTTTGTTAATGACGACAAAGATGTAAATAACCATAACCTCGAATCAAGAACCTTTCTTTGTAATAATGGTAGTTTTGGGCTTATATAAACACGACTGAAATAAGTATGTGCATTGATATTGTAATATGTTCTTTCATAGAAAATAAGTTTATATTATTTCCTTAATTATGTAATTTCTTGAATAAAGTTATTTAGGACGTTATAAACATTAAAATAACGCGCTAAGCAACTTTCAACATGTTTGACCCATATGACGTGTTTCTTTTTTATGGTAACCTTTTTTATTGACCCATTAGAGATTTAGAGATAAAACATATTTTTTCACAGCCCATTATGTAAGTAAATGGATTGAAAAGTTACCTCAAGTACGCTCACTAAATTCCCATTTAATGTTAAATATTAATTATAAAAACAACAATAAAAGAATACATATGTTTGAACATCAAGCATTGCTTTTTCCTGTTCTTTCTTACCGGAAAGAAGCTGTTGCAGCTCAAACAGGTCTTGTTCCATAAGCTCAATCTGAATCATGATCAGAAATCTTAAATCACTTTCTTCACAATTTTATGGAAAACAGATGGTTAAAAGACTCATCTTTAATACTAAAAAGAAATAAAATAGATCAAAAGTTACTTAAAGTGCTTCTGTAATGCATAAGAACGCCTAAGTCATTTTAAAAGAAAAGAAAAAAGAATATTTGCTATTATAATATAATATTTGACACACTCATTAATCGTAAGAAGTAAACTTTTAAGTTTAAATGTGATTTTGGTTGATCAAACATCGTCTCACTTTTGGTGCCTGCATCATCAATTAATCATATCATACACATCTTAACTGAAGCCAAACATTTATTCGGTCTGCTACCCTGAAAGCATCAATAGATTTCCCTTTCACAGTCACCCGGTCATCTTTTGTATTTGTTTCTATTTCTTCAACGCCTAAACCAACAATACAATACAATGATACATCCATCATTAACTAACAACAATAATAATAGTTATTACATATAAGTGAGTAATTAATAATTTACCATCAAATCCTCTGAGTGATTTCACAGCCGGTTCAACACATCTAATAACTAAATAAACAAATACATACATAACACTTGTATCTCCTAATCTAGGATCACAAGCAAATTTGAAAATGAAGCGCCAACACTTTTATTTTCACTCGGCAAGTTAACCTTAAGCTAACGGAATCAATCGAAAACAAAATAAAATCCTAATTTCATCATACAAATAATAAGCTTCAATAAACGAAAAAAGGATTCATGTAAGAAACGCAAAGATTACCTAATTCGAACCGATCTAGATCCAGGTCCTAGTGTACAGAAGATCTTCGTCTTCGGCCTCTTCATTTGTTGATCCATTGTTGATCAAATCATTTTAATCATCCAAGCAGTAGCTTCATAGCTGTTGATGTAATCAAAAGACGACGCCATTAATTTTCATCATTTGTCATCTGCAGTTTAATATGTATATGTATTTCAAGAACCTTTCTTCTTTTACAAATGCTGAATTAGCCCTAAAATGATCAGAACCAAAAAAAACATTATGTCAATACAACTAATATTCTTTAGTACCTGGGAACATTAGAACCCATATGATCAGCTATCATCTATTTCCAGTCAACTATACAATAAAATCATTAAAGATAAAGATCCAAATATGAAGCAAAATACCTTATTTTTTTACAAAAATGGGTTGATTCTTAACACATATTTGTTGAATCGAACATAACAAAATACAAGTACCGTCTACATACACTACTCTAATTCAAATATAACGTTTTAACAACAATAAATCAGTCTAAATCAACAAACTCTAACAAATAAACGAAAACCAAAACACTAAGATACCTTGTAATCGAAAACAACAGGACCTCAACACTCTCTTGCTCAGATTTACTACCAACAGCTTCATCATCACTTCTAGATAAAAGAGAGAAGAAGAACAAAATGAATAATCATACTCCCTGCATCTCCATCCGTTAAAGATTAAATAATAATAATAATAATAATAATAATAATAATAATAATGATGATAATAATAATAATAGTGTGAAGCTGAATAGGTGATCGAGTAGCAGATTAAATATTACACATATCACATACATAACTTTTTTTTAATGAAAATCGAATTAATGACAAAAAAAACAGATCTAGAATTCAATCGCTTATGTAAACATCTTTTGATATAGGGTTTTTAGTCCACAAACCATGTAAAACACAAAACAAAAACATCAGTTCTTAACAATAACATCTTGAAACATATCTTGTAATAAACTTAGAAAAAATAACTTAACGTATAAACAGAATAACAGATATCGAACATAATAAAAAACATATCTTTAAAATCGAAACAAACTAAATATGTAATTTAATAATAAAAACATGTTCGAAAATCGGATTAACGAAAAAAAGAATATTAAAACAGATCTTGAAAACCATTGATCTAGGGTTTCGATTCCCTAAATACCAAATTGCATAATCATGAAAACAGAAAACAAATACATCATGTATTAACAATAAAGATCTTGAAACAGATATTGTAATCAACATAAAAACAGATCTTAAAACAGATAGTGAAAAATTGTTTTCCTGTGATACAATATCGATTTAGGGTTTCGTTTCCCCGAAGAGAAAATGTATTACCTTATGTTGATGATGTAGAAGATATTGGTTGGGTTTGGAGAATAGGTTTGAAAGTGAAGGAGAAAGAGAAAGATGATGTAGATTTAGTGGCCTCGTCGATCAGATTCAAGATGAGGAAGAAGGCCTCTCTAGCGGCGGTATAGGGAAAAAAAAAGAGAATAAAGGGGTTTTCCAAGGTAGGTATAGGATGTTTATGGGTCAAGTTAGGAGCTCCATATTTTAGTTGGAGTCTAGGTGGACACTCTAGAAAGGCTCCATTCAACCCAAGTAACCTCAATTATTATATAGATAGATTCATTGTGTTTTAGTCTTCTATTCATTGTGTCTTTACTATATCGTTCATTGTGTTTTACTAGACTCTTGATTATGTTTTATACCCTATATTTAATTGGTGTTCATTGTGTTTTACACTCCATTGTGTCTTATGCAAGTGGGTTTTTAAATTTTTTTTCAAAAGTATAACAATATGGTACTCATATTAAAGATAAAAAGGACGCTCAATTTTATGGTATAATTTTTTTTTAAAAAAAAGATGATGTATAAAAAAGTTACGGACATTTAAAAATGAAGGTGAAAATGGCATGTGATTTGCATGTGCATATGTTTTTTTACAAAATTACCCCTCCCACTTGTTTAATCTTTGGACACATGTCATTTTCTAGTGGCTTCTCACCCTTCTCATTTTTTATAGCCTTTGTAGAATAACCCAACCCTGTCTTCTCTTTTACTGTAATTTTAACAAGAATATATTTTTTACTTTAATGGTGTATATGGATAATTAAGGAGGGCTCTCTTATTTGCACATGCTTTAAAACTTATTTAAACATGCCTCTGTGGGTTGTAGAGGCCCGTACGGGCCGCATAGGGTTCTCGGCGGGTCGTATAGGCCCAAACGACCCGTATAGAATGTCCCAATCATTGTCAATCATTGCCAATCATTGCCAATGATTGACATGGAACCTCTGCAGCCCGTAGAGGCCTCTACGGGCCGTATTGATGCATATGAATACTTTCAACTTCGTTTGGGTTGGGATGAACAACACTATGTCTTCTCTGCAACCTGTAGAGGCCCCTACAGGCCGTATTGATGCTCATAATTACTTTCAGCTTCGTTTGGGTTGGAATGAACAATACAGTAGGCCTGTAAGCCTCCCCGTCACACATGCTAAACAAGAGATCCCAAGTGCTGCCAACTGGAACCCACTGCCTCGCCCTCTCCTACGCACCTACCTCCCTCGGTGCTGTCGTCACCCACATCGTGTGCGTACTGTGGAGCGCTTGGAGGCACGTAAATGCTCCCAACTACCAGATCTCTATGACCCGTATGGACCTCTACAGGCCGTAGAGGGCTGATGATGTCTGAATCTTCAGTCTGTCATTTGGATACCTCGTACCTTCAAACCCTATACGACTCGCATGGGTCTTTACGGGTCGTATAGGGTTTAAATGCACTGAACTACTAGACCTTTATGGCTCGTTGGGGTCTCTATGAGTCGTAGAGGTCAGCTGACAACCTGCATATTCAGTCTGATCATTGAATGTTAAGCCTGACACATGTATACGGCCCGTAGAAGCCTCTACGGGTCGTATAAGTCCAGCTTTCTAGGTCAACACACCTTTACGACCCGTAGAGGCTTCTATGGGTCGTATAAAGTCCAGCTTTCTAGGTCAACACACCTTTACGACCCGTAGAGGCCTCTACGAGTCGTATAGGGTTGTGTTTTCAGTGGGCATTAATTGTTGTGACACCACTACGACCCGTAGAGGCCATACGGGCCGCAGAGACCTGTGAAATCCTAAAAATTCACCAGGTGCAAATAACATAACCCTGGGTTGTCCCTTAAGAAGGGTTGTGATTGAAGTAATTATCATGGTCTTCCTGTTAAGAGTGTATTTTTTTTTTTTCTACGGAAATGGCAAGACAAAGAAGTAAACGACAAGAGACAAGTCATAGTAAGTATATGTTATAATGTATATGTGTAGACATGAGAATTATTATTATTATTATTATAAAAAATATAATGATAATAATACAGATAAATCTACAAACTATATAGTCTTCCGAAACTATTTTACCAGAAAGTAAGATAATCATAATGATAGCAATAATAACAACGAATTGATAAGAACCAACACGTTTTCGTACTCCTGGCTTTTGATACCTTTGGCTCCTTGGCACCGGAAGCTATCCGTTTCCTGACCAGAGTCCAAAAGGTTATTCATGGCAGTGTCTCGACTCCCGGGGGACATGGGTTTCTTTTTACTAGGTTAGGGTTTGCCGTCCAGAAAGGGGTGTCGGCGCAGCTTGTTGTCCGCTTGCCCGCTATCTTGATGTAATTTTTCGCGATTATGTGTTAATAAATGATGAATTACTAAAAAAAAATTTGATAAGAGATTTTTTAAAAAAAAAAAAAAATAACTTTTATTAACAAACGCGACTCTTCAAGACAAGGAGTGCAAAACTACTAACATATACAATTGATAAAGAGATTTATAACTTACTACATTTTCAATGTCATCAATTTTCTAAGACTTTAAGTACATAAATAGAATTAATCGCTCATTATACGTTGAGATGTTATTTTTCATATGCTTGTATTCATATAATTTTAATCATAAAATGATTTTAATCTATGAAAATAAGTAACTATTAATAATTGCAAATGAAACATGTTAACAAAGCAATTTAGATACTTATCATCAAAAAGATAAAAATTGAAGTGTGAAGAGTTCAAAAGATGCTACCGAAGTACCATTTCTCATATGATCAAGTTTAGATCACAAATAAAAAATACCCTATTTCATGTTCACACTTGCTTTCAAAAAGGGGGTGCCGGAAACATTACTCAAACACATTTATTTACTTTTTATTATTTAAACATGGAAGAAAACAAAACAAGGTTAGTAGTCATCTATAAAAATATATATATTTTTAAAATACTTCTTTTTTAACGGCAAAATTTATAACGCTATAGGGTGTAGAGACGGGGCACCACCCCCGTTCTCCAATTTTTGCAATGTCTGGGACATCAACACCGCTCCTTTGCCCAGTCTCTCGTCCCCCTGTCCCCCTCGAGACATTAGGACAGACCAACTTTTGTTTTTGTTTTTTTTTTTTTTGAATTCGAACCAATAGTGTGTTTTCCTTTTATTTTTTTTTTTTGATTGCTTGAGACATGGGGTGTTGGTGTCTCCACACCCCACTCATGTCTCAAAATGCTTGAGACATCAACATGTTGAGGTTGCATCCTACATAGCACTGAGACATAATATTTTTAGTGTCTCTACACCCTATAAACTAATATCAACCTTACATTTATAAAGGGGTACCACACCGCTAAAACAAGACGTGATGAGTTAACACTTCTTTTCTTGCTTAAAGCTTTTACAAAATGGAAATAAACAAATAAAAATATTAATGATAGATAGAGTTCACAAAACAATCATTAAATTTTATTGTCACGCACATGTTCAATACACACACATTAAAGGTCAAAATAATAAATTAAAACCACACCAAAAGAAAACAATTATTTAATTCAAAATATTAAATACCTTAAATTAAAAAAAAACATAACAGCTTGAATTTAAATTTGTATATAGATAGAGATATGTTCTTAAAAGCTAATCCAGAAAGAAGGTTTTCTTCTTTCTCCCCAAAATCTTTTCTTCAAGTAACTCCTTAAGGTTTGTATACATCCTTATTATTATTATCATCATTATTACTATTCTACATTATTTTCAAATATATTTAAACATCACAATTAATAAGATGATATATATTTTTTAACAGAATTTGACAAGAAAAAAAAACAATGGAACAAGAACAGCTAAATACTTCATCTTCAATGAGATCAAATGATAATAATAATAATAATATGAGAGGGGAAATAAAGCAATCAGGAGCGTCCAAATTCCCATTAACATTTGTTGAAATGATGGGTGCATGCGGCGTCGTTTTGTTCTTTGCCATTGGTCTTACCGGAGTTTACTTAACCTTGCCGGAATCTGATTATAGTTTTCTTAAGCTTCCAAGAACTCTTGAAGATCTTCATATTCTCAGGTGTGAAATTACCAATATACCCTTTGGTTATTTGTTGTTAAAGATTGGATCTTTTTGTGTTTTTGAATAATGGGATTTGCTCAAAATTTGATTTTTTTTTTTGGTTTTGGGATTATTTAATTTATTGGAGTTTTTTTTAGCTTTTTGTTATCTTGGATTGTGGTTTGGATGTGTGAGTTTTGGATTGATTTGATTGTGTAACACACTAGGCAAATCTCGGGTTGGTTAGAACATAGGAGAGCGTTTTGGACGCATTAGGTGTGACCAAAAACAAAGTCGTGAGCTTGGTTTTAAAATGTGCGCATCAGGGCGTCCTAATGCGTGTTACTTGATGCGGTGATAGATGGTGTCGATGCGATTGATGCGCGCTTTGTTTAGGAATGCAGTTGATGTGTGATGCAGCCTGATGTGGCGCCTTATGCAGTTAACTAGTATTTTCAAATCTGATAGAACAAATCTTACCATAGACCGAGTACAAGTAGTATTTGAACACTTCTCATTAGAGATGATGTTAACATTTTATGGGGGTGTTTGGGATTGATTATTCAAAACAAATTATGCGTTTTGGAAAAGCAGGGGTGGAGCTGCTAGTCTAAAAAGCTGATTATCTGCGTTTTCAAAACGCAATAATCTAAAAATCAGATTCAAAAAGCAATCCCAAGCACCTCTATATTATAGTGTTAAGTTGAAATATTATCTATATACACTTTTTAGTGTTTTTTTACAACGAACGCATTGCATATGTGATGTGCGCTTCGCATATCGGCGTTCAATATCAAAACGCATTGGATTACTACACAAGTTTTAAAACAAGGTCGCGAGCTCCTTGTGGGCAAAACAGACAATATTTGATTGATATTGAGGGGTCAGATGCTACAGATTATCTAACTTCCATTATTTATCTGCAGAGATCATCTAGAGAACTACACGAGTGACTACACGCTTCAGGTTCTCGTGGGTTATTGCACGGTTTACATTTTTATGCAAACATTTATGATCCAGGAACTGTTTTTATGTCATTGCTCGCGGGATCCCTCTTTGGGGTGTTTAAAGGTGTAGCCTTGGTGGTCTTTGCAGCCACAGCGGGTGCATCGTCATGCTACTTTTTATCTAATTTAATCGGTCGGCCCCTTATCACTTCTCTTTGGCCCGATAAGCTTGTTTTCTTCCAAGATCAGGTGAGAGTTGCAGGCATTGTGATCAGTTAACCCTGACTCAATAAGCTTGTATATCTTTTACTTATTTTGTTGATTTACTTAGGTGGCGAAAAGGCGAGGCGGGCTGCTGAATTACATGCTGTTCCTACGGTTGACTCCAACGTTGCCAAACACGTTTATTACGTTGCATCACCAATCGTTAACGTGCCATATCATATTTTCTTTTTAGCGACTTCCATTGGGCTCATTCCAGCAGCTTACTTAACCGTCAGGGTATTTTTTTTTTTTTTTACCTTTTTATAAATTTAAAAAATTTATATAAAATATGTTTATATATATATATATCATATTATCTTCTGTCAGGCTGGAATAGCTCTTGGTGAACTAAGGTCAATTGGGGACTTGTATGACATACAGTCAATAGGCACCTTGTTTCTCATAGGGCTTGCGTCGATTACACCTACACTGATGACCAAGAACAGACCATAGAGTTTAGTTGTACAGATGTAGTAGCATCAACCTTGGATCGATCGAGCTCGGGTTATGTTAGCCTCGGGGCTGTTAAGGAATGTGTTAAATGTTTTATGATTTATGTTCTTTGTAATAATGTATGATTCAGGTTAGTTTGTATGTGAAAGACTTGTTTATATCTGCAGGTGTCAATAATTGCTTTTTAATCATTGATGTTATCATGTTATGATCCAGGCTGTTTCAAATGACCTGCTGGTTAGAATGGGTATAACACGAAATGACAAAACAAGAAGTTAAACGGGTTCGTGTCATGAATGGGTCGGCACATTAATGACACGATTAAAAACGTGTCTAATGGAGTTTAACCCACCTATCAAACATGTATGTGTTAAGTGTAGTGTTGTAGAACTCGCTAGGCGCTAGTCGGCCGGTGGGGTGGGGACTAGCGATTAATCGGGATTAATCAGGATTAATCGGATTGGTGTTTTTATGTGTAATTTTCGGTTTATATATATATATATATACACACACATGTTTTAAATACACATGTTTTAACCCATTTTCGACACATTTTTTTAAGCATACATGACTAATCGCAAGAATCTACATTGTTTGATTGGAAACTTGCAGAAATTTATAGGTTTTGGCCAGAATTTGTCCGGAAGTTGGCCGGAATTACAGATTTTCACCAAAAACTTGCTAGAATCGTCTATTTTGGCTGGCCGACTAGGCCGACTACCGATTAATGGACTGATTAACGAAAATTACTCAGTAACCTACGACTAGCGATTAATCACTAATTAATCCCGATTAACACTGGTTAAGTGTTAAACATGTATGCGTTGGTGTTAAATGAAACATAATTTGATCACAATCAGGTTCTCTAAAACAAGTCTTTAAACCAGATCCCAGATCAAAACCATCATTGAAGTAAAGAACTAAAACTTAATATCAATTTAAATATTTTGAAATAAGCCAATCCACACAAAGTTTATACAAAGTTTGCTTGCTATAACACACCAGCATACACCAATAAACAGACCTATCTAAATTTCCTAGGTTTCTTGTTTCGACTATTACTTTGCGGTGTACGGTTTTCTGGCTTACGTTTCATACCTCCGCTCCCACCATCACCGCCAGTTGTAGATGCATTTTCTGCCGCCTTTCTAGCAGCAACCGCTGGCCTTTTTTCAGACCGCACTTTTCGCTTCACTGCTTTTTCACTTCCTGATTCAGTCCTGCCAGGTTTAACTAATCTTGTGGCGAACTTCTTCTGGCCGCCAGATTTGGTGGCCCGGATTCCTGGTAAGAGGTGCTGCCGCTCACAGCCGCCTTCTTAGAAGAACCGTAATTGTCAGGGGTTGATGGTTCCTTCCTTTTAGAAGGCGTTGAATTCGAGTTTGTTTTCATGGCATGAGATACCTCAATTCCCTGTCTCGAAGCTTCAATTTTTGTTTTCTAACAACCGTATTTGCTGCTTCCTGCAAAATATACAGTTGTAATTGGACTTTATCGATGAGACTCCAAGTTCAAATAACGGTAGCTTTATATGGTATAGATGAAAAACAGAGTTGGAGACGATCAGAAAATATAAAGTGCGTAACATACCCTTGTTGTAAACAAGACATAAGCAATGCCTTTTCCCAAGCTTGTACCCGGATCTCTAACAACTCGAATGGCCTCGATGCAGTCTTTCAGATTACTAAAACCAGTAAACAATTGATAAAGTTCTTCGTCCTGAAAATCACAGAAAAATGTATCATAGTTAATAATATTAAAAGTGGCTATTTCAATCGTTTGTTTATGAATGGGTCGACTTGGGTTATGGTTTATCTTTAACGGATCAAATTGGTCAGATCAAAAACTTTAGTAAAGGAAAGACCAAAAAAGAGAGTCAAAAGTAACCCCAAAATCAAAGAAAAAGTAGGGTTGTTCAAAAAGCTCGCAGCTCGCTCGAAAAAACTAGCTAGAAAAACTCGATTTGAAACGACCTGAGCCGAGCCAACTCATTTTGTCACCGAGCCTGGCTCTGCTCAGCTCTTGGCTAGGTTCTTTGGCTCGTTTACCTTCGAGCTTGTGCTCGAGCCGAACCAAGCTGCCTCGTTTAATTTCGAGCTTGAGCTCGTTCCTACCCTGGTTCAAATGATTTAAAAACCTAAAAAAATGAAGCATAATTGGTAAAACTAAAAGCGCTAATGTCAATCCATTTACTTATGAATGGGTCGATCTAGGTTATGGTTTATCTTCAATGGGTCGGATGAAATCAAAAGAATTAGTAAAGGACTAAAAAAGAGAGTCTCAAAGGTATGAGGTATCCCCAAAATCCATTTTTAATTTATACAACCTCCTAAATCAATTGACTCAGCATATTAGATTAGTTCATAATATAACTTTGTAGTCATATGAAAAACCTAATTCAAAATTTTGACAAAAGCGATTTGACCTAACCCAGTCCGCTTCAATGAGTTCAACCAATACACAGTCACATACTAATCATTTTGACCGGTTACCCAACCCACCATTTTGCCACCTCAATATGAAATGAAAACTTATGCCAAAGAAATGTACCTTCACATCAAATGGAAGATTGCCAATAAAAACAGTCCTTTTGGTGTCATAAAGAGGAGCATTTTCTCCCTTCAATTTCTTGCGAGGTGGACACGCTCTGTCTACATGAATATGATTTCGCCCACCTAAATAACGAGATCAACATTAAAAATTAATAAATTGCTCAACATCTAATGAATAATATCTTAGATGCTTATAAGTTACGAGCCAAAATGTATATAAGATTACGCCAATTTTAAGTAACGAGCTATGAGATTCGCTTATGTACTTGTAATTAGTGTTTTAACTACGATATATAAGGCATAAGGCGGTTATAAACTGCATAACCGCCTCTGTTTCTCTCTCCACAGTCACACTACATCTGAAACCTATTCATGATAATATTGCATACTCTTGAGCATTGCTGAAGTTTTATACTAAATAACTTCCTAAACCAAATCAAAAGCACAAAACTTTCAAGAAAGCAACTTACAACTGCCATGTTATGCGACAAAGAAGCTTGCGCAGAATCCTCCGTCTTAAAAACTATGTACGCGTTAACCCTGCATTCACCCGTATTAACGTTTAAAGACAAATTATATGCGGGATTCCACTCAAACAGCATTATGATTGTTAAACTGATTTAGCACACCATATTGAACACAAATCACTAATAACAACATATAACCTGTCAACTGCATCATTGATCTGCTTCTTAATGATAGCGCCTTCCTCGGAGTCTTGTCCTATAAAAAAACACACACATTTTACATAATCTAAACCAATGTAAATACAAACACATTCAATATAACATATTCAACAATACCCACATCTAATATAGGAACAGACCGAATCCTAACAGACTCGATCTCTCCGAACGCTCAAACTCCCTCGACAAAGCCTTTTCTTAACCTTCAAAGGCAAATTCCCAACAAACACAGTCCTCAACAGCTTTTCCTCATCATCAAACCCTTCTTTAACAACAAGCTCTTCTTTATCCACTTCCTTCCTCTTCCCCCAATTTTCACTTTCACCCCCTCATCTTTCATTAATTCCAATTCCACCCTCCATATTTTCTTTCCTCATACTCTGCTTCAACCTCTGCCCTCTTCCTCTTCTTTTTTCTCTCCTTGTTCCCTTCCTCATCAATTTCCAACCTTTTTAATCTTTCTGAAACGACACCGTTTTCCCATTTCAATTTCTTGATGTCTAATTCACTGTCTGAATCATCTTGATCATTATTATTACTATTATCTGATTTGTCTTTTTCTTTTCTTTTTCTTTTGGTTAGCAACTTATTTGATGAATTGGGTATCTGGGTATGGTTTTTTTGTGGGCTATCAACGTCTAATCGAAGGACTTGTTGAAGTGTTTGAGATTGGTTGGTGGGTTTGGTTCTGTAGGGGTTGGAATCAGAAAAGATTGAAACAGAGGATGGGTCATTGGGTTCTTGGTTGTTGGTACCAAAGAGGGATTTGAAAATATTATTATTGTTTGAAGGTGAAGGATTTGGTGTTTCTAGGTTGGGTTCTTTGGGTTTCTTCGCCATTGTTTTTTTGAAGTTGTGGATTGGTTTGAGATCTTGAGTAGAACCCTAAATATGTGGGGGTAATAATCAAGCTATGTCTTACGTGACTTGCTAAATAAACATAGCTAATGTAGAGGTGTAAACGGGCCAAGCCTGAGGCCGAGCCTGAGCCTGAGCCCGAGCCAATTAGGCTCGAGCTCGGCTTATCATGCTTTTTTGAGGTTTGAGCTGAGCCGAAGCCCGAGCTCGGCTCGAAAGTAAAACCTAAGAGCTCGAGCTCGGCTCGGATCGAGGTAATTTAAAAAAAAAATTTAAACGACATAAAAGCTCGGCTCAAGCTCGCTTCAATAGCTTAAATGACCAAAGCTCGAGTATGAGGCATGATTTATGATGGACATGAGACATGGTTTTACAATCGAGTATGACTGAATACTCATATCCGTCTCATTGTCATCCCTACAAACCACGAACTAAATTTAAGAAGTAAAATGATAAGAAATGTATTTGTGTGCAGTTGAGTATTGATTACTATAAGCCAGTAACAATAATAAATCAGTTTTATACTATCAACTAACTTACAAAAGTTATTGGACAGAGATAAGTAAACACGAACAAGAAATCGAATTCATAGGTTGTCGTTGTCCAACACTTGTAGCCCATTTGGTTGAGGGCCTAAGTTTCCTATGGGAGGCTTGAGTTCAATTCCCACTAGTATATTTGAAGGACATTATAAGAAATGAGGGATGACTCCTAACTTATGGACAGGAGTTCGAGTCCAGATCTCGCCGGTTTTCACCGGTTCTCCACAGCGGATCTTCAGACTAGTAGGGATCGGGTTTTCCACGGTTCGAAAACTCGTGGGCAAGACTGGCTTCCTGGCCAGCCCCTTGCATAGTTCTGGGGGGTTCTTGAGTTCGCCAGTTTACTGGTCATAGAAAGTCGGATAGAAACGTTTCTTTTGCGTTAAAAAATAATCGAATTCATAGGTTAAATAACAAATTCATCAATTTTAGGTGACAAATTTTTAAAAAACACATGATACCTTAAATAAATAACCCTTTAAAACACTTTATTGTAATTGGTACAAATAGAATTAACCCATTTAAAAACTCCTTCACCTTGTCTCCTACACAAATCCCTCAATTAAACACACCACCAAATCAATTATAACAATGCCTATCCAAAACCCTAATTAATAACCATGGACCCTGACAAAACTACCCACTACCGCCAGACGGCGGTGCTCCGGCAGCTCCGGCCACCGATGCCGGTGGTGAATGCTCCGCCACCGTTCCTTGTTAAGACGTTTGATATGGTGGATGACCGCTTCTACTGATGATGTTGTGTCATGGAGTGGTGGAAATAATAGTTTTATTGTTAAAGATCCTCCTGAGTTCGCTAAACATCTCTTGCCTAAGTATTTTAAAACACAGTAACTTCTCCAGCTTTGTTCGTCAGCTTAATACTTATGTAATCTTCTGTTTTTTTTT
>JAUTDX010003943.1:0-39394 GCA_030844895.1 Ambrosia x helenae | reverse complement strand
TATTAACTTATTTTCAAAATACATGTTTGATTTGTCATGTAATATAATTAAAAAAAAATAGATATGATTTGACTTATATAAACCAAACCACAATTTTGACGTTCCTATAAGAAAGAGACATCATTTTTAGGATATGGGATTTTAATACCCTGAACTATTAACAATTGGTCGTTGATGTACTGAACTACAAAATTGAAAAACACCGCACTGTACTTTTAAACTTATTGGCATGTATCACCATCAGACTACCCATGGTTAATTTATGCTGACGTGGCATGGTGATGTGTCCATTTTGCTGATGTGGCAAGGCGACATGTCCCATTTTTGCTGACGTGGCATGGGAATTGGATTTTAACACCCTGAACTATTGATTATTGGCCGCTGACGCACCAAACTACAAAATTGATAGATTTGAGCTTGGTTCATGAGTTTCAAGTCATTATCTCTGTCTTCTGTAGTTCGATTATTTGTATTGTTTGGTCATTAGGTTTTTGTATCATTAGACCAAGATCCATCTTTGTGGTGAATCATTTTGGACAATAATCACACTTGAAGATATTTCGTTTGTGTTTGATTTGGTTTGTGTTTGATTTGGTTTGTGTTTGATTTTCTAACCATTTATATGTGTATATTAACAAAATGATTCACAACAAAACCAAATCAAACACAATCAGACTTGAAACTCTTGAACCAAGCTCAAATCTATCAATTTTGTAGATTAGTGCGTCAGCGGCCAATAATCAGTAGTTCAGGGTGTTAAAGTCCAATTCCCCATCCCACGTCAGAAAAATGGACACGTCACCATGCCACGTCAGCAAAAATGGACATGTCACCATGCCATGTCAGCAAAAACTAACCATGGTTAGTCTGAGGGTGATACAGGCCAATAAGTTGAAAGTACAGTGCGGTGTTGTTCAATTTTGTAGTTTAGTGCGTCAGCGGCCAATTGTCAATAGTTCAGGGTGTTAAAATCCAATTTCCCATTTAAAATTAATAGAGAAAATTGCTCGAATAGTCCTGTGGTTTGCACAATTTTCACCTATAGTCCCCAAGTTTTTAAAATTACAGGTATAGTCCTCAACTTTTGGTGTTTCTTTACTCGGATAGTCCTTGGAGTGGCTGTGAAATTACTAAATTACCCTTTTGATGGATGGAGGTTAAATAATCTAGTTAAGTGAATGTAAAATTACTAAATTACCTATACCCCAATAAAAATAAAAAATGTCAATTAATTAATAAAATATAAAGAGGGCCCACTCAACCCTTTAGCCAATTATTTTTCTCCACCCATTCTTAGTGGGGCCCACACACTTCATCTTCTCCACCCCATCACCCCCACAAACCATCACCACCAACACCTCCCCACCACATCACAACCAGCACCTCCATTGCATCCTTTGTTGTAAGACGTATCACAGTCCAGTCCAAAAGTTGTTCCGATATAACATAAGAAGTGGACCCTCTTTATATTTTATTAATTAATTGATTTTTTTATTTTTATTGGAGTAAGGGTAATTTAGTAATTTTACATCCACTTAACTGGATTATTTAACCTCCATCCATCAAAAGGGTAATTTAGTAATTTCACAACCACTTCAAGGACTATCCGAGTTAAGAAACACCAAAAGTTAAGGACTATACCTGTAATTTTAAAAACTTGGGGACTATAGGTGAAAATTGTGCAAATCACTGGGAGGTGGGTACTTCGGGAATGGGACGTCACAGTCTCGAGTCATCTTCCCCTCATTATTGAGAGGTGAGTTGCCCGGTTTAGGAGACCCTCATAAAAATCTTAAGAACACAAATCGTTTACACAGTTATGCGATAACAGTCATCTCTAGAGAATGTGGTAATGCAACTCAAATTTAAGCAAAAGTGCGCAACTTAAACATACCACTTTAACAAGAGTCTACTATTGTTTCATACCAGGGCAACATCTGATCCGAAGCAACACCTTTGTTTTGTTATTGATTTCTCTTATAGTTTACATCTCTCTTTTACTTTTCTTCTTGCATTTTAAACTCTTTTAGTAATTTTTAGGAAGTTGAGTAGTAAAAAATCGTGTCTTTGGATTTGATACTCGGTACTTGCACATTTCTATACTACTCACAATAGGTACACTTGCCTGTTGTGTGGGGTCTAGAACGTTGAGCAACTATCATTTTAGATTATAAATTTAAAACTTGAAAGTGTCCCACTGTTTTCCGACTTAATTCCCTTTTCACCCACTCTTGGCATTTCCTCCGGGAACTTGTCATTTAAAAAAAAAAAAGAAATTTAAGTCTTGTAAAACCCACGCACACTAGAGTTACAGCAAGATTCATGAAGCCGAGTATTCTTTGTCACCATCTTCAAAGTTTTGTGGTGGTGGTGGTGGTGGTGAGAGTATAGGCGTGGTGGTTGGGGAGAGGGCATCGGTTCTAGTGGTGGCATGGGTAGAAAGAGCTTGGTCTTGTGGTGGTTGTGGTTGTGGGGGGGGGGGGGGTGAAAGGTGGTGGTTCAATGACGGTAACAAAATCCTATTTTAACAAAAGGTACAACTTTCAACACACAATGTACAAACCTAGTTTGCATGTCATTGTTTTTTTTCTGTTTATTAGTAAGACATGGGATATTTTTCTATCCAGATTTTTACACTTATGTAAATAGGATGTTAATCATTTTGTATTTAGCTTATTTTGGGTTTACACTAATGTAAATAGAAGTCGCATATGTTTTTTCCTTGATGTACACTAATGTAATAATGTTTTATACTCTAATGTAAATAGGAATTACATGATGGAATATTGATAAAATAGAAGTTACCTTAATGTAACTGGAGTTTTATTGTGCTGTGTTTTTGTGTGAGTTTTGCTATCACTTCTTTTTACAAAAGCATTTTGTTTTCTAAGACGTACTCTTTTTAACGGGTCTTTGTGTTTTGTAGATGATGATGCGCAAGAACTAAAGAACAAATTGGACTATATCTTAAACTTGTATTACATTAGTGTAATTGTTATGCAACATTTTTTCATTACATTATTGTAAATCTGTTACTCCTATTTACATTAATGTAAATCAATTTATCAGATCTCTTTTTACACCAATGTAGGCGTTAGTATGTGAGGTTTTATTAATAAATATGTGTATCTGGATTTACATCAATGTAAATCACGAGAGAAGGGAGAGAGTGTTTTTTTATCATCTCACGTGAAGAGAGAGATTTCATTTTTTGTCAATTGCCAAATGACTAATTTACATTCTATTGTACTTTTACATAATAAAATAATGTATAATTTATTATATAATTGAACACCTACATGACACTCATATAGTCATTCTCCCCCTTGAGAATGCCATGTAGGATGCCATGTGGCATTAAGTAATTTTTGGAAAAAAAAAACTTAAAAACAAAATTGGATTTTTCTCTCTCATGTTTCCTCTTATAATTTTTAAACATTAATATATTTTATCTGCAAGAGTTTTTATAGAAAAAAAAATAACACCAAATTAACGAGCATTTTATCATCTTTCCAAAGAGTATCATAGTGCTATATAAAAAACGGAGAAAAAAACGACTATTTTTTGTGGGGTATTGTTCATACAAGAAAAAAACACGTGTTCAGGTAATTAATTAATCATGTATAGGCACGTCACAAATTATGTTCAAACCAGTAAATATAAATTCTATTTTCAACCAGAACCGAATAGGTTAATAGAGTTATACATTGTTTTAGGTTAGGTATCAATCTTAGTATGTTAGAGTTGTACATTTGTTTAGTCTTTAGGATAGGTGTTAATATTAGAGTTTCATTGGAGTTCTACATTGTTTTAGGTTAGGTGTTAGCATTGGAGTTGTACATTGTTTTAGGTTAGATATTAATATTAGAGTTATACATCAGCCTATTTCGTATGTAAAATTGATGTGTCCTATTAGATTTTTCAACCCCGGGACACTCTCAGAGTATAATCTAGTTCACTATAATACAAAACAACTTTTCCAAATTAATCTAAACCATTGATTCATTTGATTCAATGGATGACAATGAGTTCTTTAGTTCTCGCAACTCAACCTTAAGAGTTGAAGGATCATTTGTGTATATATCAACAATCATGATGTTCTTGAATGATTGTGAACATATATCTTGAATATATATGTTACGGACAGTATTTTTTGTCAAGAGTTCTAAAAGTCTAAATGCTCTTAAGTGGCCGTTTGGATCACCTTCAAATGACAACTTAAATTCAAATGACAAATAAAAGTCAAATACAAAATTCTTTTAGAAAGATAAAATTAGAAAAATCTAGAGATTATTTTTCTATAGAAAGAAATAATCAAAGAATTATTGAGCTTCATACTGATTGGAGTATCCATCCGTATGATAAACTAAACGAATTCACTGATTTACATCGGAAAAATTATCTCTTAAAGAGATATATAAAAAAACCTTTAACACCAAAAGAATCATATTCTAGACCAAGACATAGTTTCTCAGGAAATTCCTCAACATCAAGAGAAACTTGTACATCATAAATTCAACTGATGAGAACCATATCATCTATGTCAAATAGAATAGATAAGTATGGAGAACTCCTAAAAGAAGTTTGTTTGACTTAGAGATCTAGCCTTGGACCAGATAGATCTGAATTCAGCTAAAGAGACGATATTATTACTTTCTTCAACTTCTTCTTTTAAAAAGGTTTTTGGGAAAGTTTTATTGAATTCTACAATTCTTTCTTTTTCTTGTCCTTCAGTGGTTCAGGGGAAAATGTTACCTTTAAAGGCATTTCTTTCTTACCGAATTCTGCCGAATATCGAGTAGCTTTTGTGTATATATCAACAATCATGATGTTCTTGAATGAGTGTGAACATATATCTTGAATATATATGTTACGGCCGCCTCCTCTCCTCCCTCTCTTCCACCAGCCGCACCCTCCTCTCCTCCCTCTCATCCACCAGTCGTCTCTTCCTCTTCTCCCTCTCCTCCACCAGTCGCTCAGCTGAAGTTATTGTTTAGAAACCGAGAAATATTTGTAAAAGAGGGTTTTACGGCTAATTCAATTAATCTCTTCTTCTTCACTGAAAACCCTAAACCCTATATTCAGTTAGCCCTCTTTCTGTTTATTGCTAAAAAATCAAGTGAATTTGTAATTCAAACAATTTGATTGCGTTAATAAATATGAGCAGCAGGAAAGAGGAAAAAAGGAATGAAAAAATTATTAGGTGTTTAATGAAGCTTCCTTCCAATTGTAGATGCATCAACTGCAACAGCTTGGTATATATGCTTATATTGTTTTAATTTTATTCAAGTTTGTTTTAGTTAATTATGTTAGTTTTGTGTTTGTATTTTGTAAATGAAAGTGGCCATTAGATGAGCAAGAACAAATATCATGGAATAAAGACAAAAAAAAAAGGCCTATTGTTTTCCCTAATACTATCTGTAAAGATTAACGCCCTTAGTGCCTTTAAATCAATACTTTCCTTTAGAGTTGTACGTTTTTAGGTTTGGTTGTATTTAGAGTTATACATTGTTTTAGGTTACGTATCAATATTACTATGTCAAAGTTTAACATTTTTTTAGCCTTTAAGATAGATGTTAATATTAGAATTATACATTCTTTTACGTTAGGTGTTAACATTGGAGTTATACATTGTTTTAGGTTAGGTGTTAGCATTGGAGTTGTACATTGTTGTAGGTTAGGTATTAATATTAGAGTTATACATTTTTTTAAATTAGATGTTAATATTAGAGTTATATATTGTTTAAGGTTTAGTGTTAAAAACGGATTTATACACTATTTTAGGTTATGTGCTACCCAAATCCTACTCAGCCTAACTGTGGTGTGGTAATACGTATCTAATCTCCATATAAATGTGAAGCGAATCACTCTATTTAATATGTAAAGTTGATATGTTATATTAGATTTGTCAACCCGAGAGGCTCCCGGGGTATAATCTAGTTAATTATATTGTGAAAAAGATATATAATCTTAAGGGAAGATATAACGTACAAAGCGTCTTAACGTAAGAAGCGTAAGAAGCTTTCTGAGCCATTGGATTTAGGCGGTGGCAAGATGGTAATTAACAAACCTAATCATATTTGGGTTAGTCTAACCAAGGGTAAATTAGGAAAAACGAGTTTAAATTTTTTTGAAATCGTAACAACAGACGTAATCGAAACAAAATTTTTCATCGATTGAACCTGATTTTTCATCGTTACAATTCGATTAAACGTTCAGAATGATTAAACAGTCAAAAACATTCGATTACAATCAAATCAAAACGTATTTGCAGAAGAAAAAAAAAGAGTATTATAATTCAATTGATAAAATTAGTCGAATCATATTAAAAAATCACTATCAACGCATGTATTATTAAAAGAAACTAACGATTTTGATTATAGAAGAAGAATTAAAGATAAAAATGGGTTATAAAAAAGTTGCAGGTGAAGAAGAAGATGTAACTGATAACTGGTATATTTAAACGCACTAACATAAAATTAAACGCACCAACAAAAAAATAAAAAGATTATTATCTTTAGACGCACCAGCATAATAATTTTGGACGCACCCTTAAATTTTTAGACGCACCATTAATAATTTTGGACGCACCTTTGATATGAACAACAAACATTGAAAGTCAGAGACCAATTTATGTTTGGACGCACCCTTAACAATTTTGGACGCACCCTTAAACTTAAATGTAAAAAATATTCAAACACTCAATCACTTTCCTATGCCTTGAGTGCATTAAAAACCTCTAATAATATTCCCATCCCACCCACCCCATCTCTTCATCTCCACCCTACCTTTTCATATCTACGATCTGTTAGTATTCACCCTCTTCACCATCTCTTCAGCAGCAGACATGACCCAATCCAGTTTCAAAATTTTGGACGCATTAAATTTTGCCCATAAACTCACCTTATCACTTGTCTTTGAAATATAAACGCACTCACCTTCATTTACGAACGCACCTTAATTTGAGTGCAGCAAAACATCTGTTTTGTAAATTGACCTAGTGAGTAACCGGAGATATAGGGTCACGGTGTTTGGAAGAGAAAGGGTTACCGGTTCAAGGTTACTCATGGGGTGTGAAAGGGTTGACGGAACACGAAGGTGAGGATCGTGGGTGGTCGTGGTGTCGGGGTAGAACCGGTCAGAGAAGGTGATGACCGGAACTATTTCGTGGTGTAGCTTCTGGCTGGTTGTCGGTTGAGATTGGTCAAGTTGACAGGGAAGTGGGTCGCCGGCGGGGAGAACTCAACCGGAGAAGATGACCGGAAGTGAAGGAATGGTCTGAGCAGGTGACAAAAGGAGTTTCCGACCAACTGTTGTATCTCCGGTTGGGTTTCCGGATGATCTTGACGTTTCCGAGTTGGTTTCCGGTTGACTGACGAGTTTTCGACTGAAAGCATCAAAGCTTTTTCATGTCGTCGTCTCGATCTGGATCTGTGTTGGGGCGTTTGAGGGCTTTGGATCTGGTGGTGGTGTTGCAGGAGTCTAGGTTACTGATTTGCCCTTGGTTTAACTGCAATTGAGTTTAATTATAGTTTAAATTAAGTTAATCATGGTTTGGTTAGGTTGACAGGTGACAATGTTAAGGATTTTTGTATCCTATACTTTCTCTAATCTTAATTCTACGATGTTTATTATTCTACTATTTTGTCGTATAAAAGAAATCAGTGTTTTTTTTTGTTAATATTTAATAAATTAAGTGACGTAATGAGAAAAAAAAATACACTCCAAAGCATGGGTGTTCATCGAATCGAATAACGAATTTTCGAATTATTCGAATCGAATTTCTCGAATTTTCAATATTTTTACCTGAATTCGTATTCGATTCGTATTCGTTTAAAATTCAATTTATTCGATTCGTATTCGATTCGAATAAGAAACTCGAATTCGAATCGAATTCGAATAAATTCGATTTAGTTCAAATTTACCATAAATAATAAATTGTTTTAATTTTAGTTTTAAAAACTAATACAAACTCATTATTTTTAACATATAAAATACAAATCTACAAAATTGTTAAACAACAATATGTCAAATATGGGAATAGTAAAAATAGTAAAGAGTATAGTTCGTTAGAGTTTTGTGATGTATAAGGTAAAAATGTAAAATATGGTTATGGTAAAGGTTGTAAAGACTATGGGTTCTTAGAGTTTGACCAAAATTTAAAAGTTATATTTTTCAATCTGTATATTTGTGTATATAACAATGTGTATGTGTGTATATATATTTAAAAAATATACATGTACAGTTTTTATTCGAATTTCGAATCGAATCGAATTTAAAATTATAAATTCGTATTCGATTCGTATTCGATTTACTGGACTCGAATTCGAATTGAATCGAATTCGAATTCTTAATAATCGAATCGAATTCTTGGTAATCGAATCGAACTAAATCAAATTTCGAATTTTTCGAATCCGAATCGAATTCTGAACACCCCTACTCCAAAGGATAGAGAGGTAACATGTGAGATGCATGTTTTCGTGAATAACGGTTGACACACATTGCTTGATTATAGGTTTAAAAAAATAACGTTACATGGATGTTCACAAGAACGTAGGGGTGGGCCATATCATCCCACGTTTTATTTACTTAAAAGGAATTTATTCAATTAGAAAATAATAAACTGGGTCAATTTATTAATTTTGAGATTTTAAGTTGTAAGACTGTCCGTTGTGAGTAGAGGTGAGCGACAGATTTATCGAATAATATTTTGACACGTGAACCCCTACGTGGCACAGGCTCGCGGCCGGCGAGTGCTCGCGGCTAGCTGTTGTGGGTCAAGGTTAGTGGGTTTTTTTATACCAAATAAATTTATTTTATTTACCATTTTTTTAAACACCACATAAATAAAAACAAACATTTTACTAAAAAAAAGAACATTACATTAAAAAAAATTACACTAGAAAAAAAAAAGAAAATTACACTAGAAAAAATTACACTAGAAAAAGAAAAATACACAAACGATTAAAAAAAGTTAACGTAGGTGGGGGCCCGAACGTAACATTTGCCACGCCGAAACGTTGCGAAAGTTATGGCCACGAACGCGACGGTACTCCAAGTGAGTAAAGACGAGGAGCACGTCTTCTTCTTCACCGGGCATATCTCTCTGCACCTCTATGTACGCGTTTTCGAAGGCTCGACACTTCGATTTCAAATCTCCAAACTTGTGGGAGATGGAGTCGTTGGTACCCCCGACAAGGGTACTAAACTCGGCCAAGACCCTATGCCACTGTGGTCCGCGGCCGCGTGGGGTTCCTTGGGTTGTCGTAGCTCCGGCACCGTGCACTTGTTGATACGCGATCACGAGTGCAAGTTCCTCCTCTTCGATCCATGGCGCCATATTAATGTTGGGTTGTGACAATTGAAGGTTAGGATTTAGAGAATTTTAAAGAAAAGAAGAAGAAGAAGATTGTGTGAAAAATTTTAATATTTTGAGTAAATTATATAAGGGGGAGGGTAATAAAGCTATTTAATGTGTAGGTGAAAACTGAATTTGAAATCCATTACATAATGTGTTGTGGGCTACGACTGTGCAAGCGCGAGCACCAGCTGATCAACGTGGCTCGCGAGCTAAATATGACTGTTGGCTGAAAACTAGCCTTTGGCAACGACTAGTTTAGGATCTTTATAAAAAAAATAAATAAATAATCCTTTACACCAAAATCAATCAAAATCACAAACTATACAAATCTTCAAACCTTTAAAGTACAAACCGACATGGACTTTCTAACGAAGGACTTTAGCCACCTCCCAATTAGTCGTCAAGCGATACTTGAATAAGAACAGGAGCGTTTCGCAATGGAATTCGAAGACGAGCAAACCAACAACGGGTAGTTTAGTAGTTTTTTATGTTTTTTTATAAATTATGTGTATGTAATGTTTTTTTATTAATTATATTTTATGTTTATTATTTAATTTTTCTTTCAATTTTATATATTATATCACATTTTAAATAATAATGTTTAAAAACAAATTGAATAAAGTCATTGCTCACCTTAAGCTATAACAGAATCAAGTGAGTGAGCTTTACATGGCACAATATTAGAGGATGGAGTTGTGGCTCACATTGAGCCACAACACATAGTCTTATATGTGTTTGTCACCTTTGTTGTGTGATTAATGCCTATGTATGTTTTTTTCACGGCCAACAAACAATGTCCTGATTACCCGGGATACTCATCAATTGGTTACAAAAGCACCTCATATGCCTCTGGGTGAAGACACGTCTTAGGTGTCCGCCCACATGTAGCACTGGGTAGCAAGAACCCACCAAGCCACCAGTTCCGAGGAAAACCTGATCCCGCCACCCTCCCGAAGGCACGACAATGGAAAATTAGTAAAACCCGATGGGATCAAGGATCGAACTTGACACCTCAAGAAGGCTAGGCTCTACCCATCATTTTCCATACCACTCCACCACAAGAGTGGGGCTAATGCCTGTGTTTGTAGTAGTAGGACTGTTTTCATCTGATTATATTGAACCTCATATAGGACCGTTTGCAGTTGGCTTTAGTTTGTAAAGCTGTGTTATTTTTTTTTATTTGTGTTAAATTTCAATTGGTGTTTGGCAATCTTAAATTTCAATTGGTGTTTGGCAATCTTAATTTTACTTTCATTGCATTCGCTGTTCTGTTAATTAGTTTATGCAGGTGAGCATTATATTTTTTTTTCTAACAGTTTGTTAATTGCATCTATTTCTCTTTTTATGTGTTTTGTTGGTGATGTAATATGGTCTTTAAGTGGTATTTATTTTTTTCTATGTAGAGTATATGTATAGGCAAGTTTGATGTTTTTTCTTTGTTTGGTTGTTTTAGCCTTATTTTTTTTCCATTGTGTAGCTTCCACGCCTTAAAAGACGGCGTGTTGTTCCGTCCTCATTTGAGTTTGGGTCTTCGTCTCAGCGGGCAATAGGTTCTTCATCTAGCAAGTTGCACCCGTCATACATGTCGTTGCAATACCCTCTTTTGTTTCCTCGTGGTGAACAGGGTTGGTTTTTTGTATTACGCTTGTCCGCGTATATTAGGAATAATAAAAATGATTCTTCTCATGAAAATAATCTAATAGAATATAATTATTATTTTATAAATAAGATAAATGATTATGATGCCCATATAAATAAATATAAATATTTATTCTTACGATTGCAATGTGGATAATGATATCCTCCTGTCTATCTTTATGGCTTCCAATTAGTCTAAATAACTTGATTTGAATAGTCTTGCAATGACAATTTTGGAGTCTCACTTTAATAAAATAAAATAGTGGGAAAAGAAAAGAAATATTAGCTTAAAGGACTTTGTCAACATGATAATGACTTTCCATAAGAAAAAAATGGAATAATGTACTTTTTCTTTATGATGATTGGTTAGATTACAATGTAGAAGAGATAAAAACATTTTAGTTGTTTTCATGTTTATAGAAAGATTATGTTGGAAACCAAACAAGGAGTGATGCATTTGTTATGCAAAAGCTTTATTAATAGTTGGTTAGATGTTTCCATAATAAATAAATCGATTTAAAATATCAAGATCCAAAATGAATGAAGAAAATCATGATTAGTGCTCTTCATCAGCAAGATGAAGACCGAATGCTACAATTATCGCGTGTGAATTACCATTTTGTGCTTATGATAAGCAAAAAAGGTCTCGGAATTTAGGCTTAATCACAAGTGAAAATGAAGATGCCTAAGGTAATATTGATTGGAACTCGCTCCATGTAATCATAATGATGTTGCTATAATTCCCACTCTATTAATTATGAAATTGCCACTTTGATACTATTTTTTTTTTATTTATAAAAAAATGCATTTTATTTGATTATACATCGACGTTAATATTAATAAAACGTTTGTGTTATAAGGTAATATTGATTGGAACACGCACTATTCATACAGTTAAATTGTTACCGTTTCAACTTATTCATTATATTTATGATAATATTTTACGTTTCAGTTTTAATTTGATGAGTTAACACCTCGTAACACGCATGCATGGTCTAATTTTTTTTTTGACTATTTTTAATTTGGTCAAACGTTCCCGCCTCAATGCATGGATGCCAAAAACTTGTTGCTTTAAAGATGTACTCCATTTCAACTGGCTATTGATTATATCATGACTATTGTTAATGATACATACACTCTAATCTCTCAAATCTTCCATCCGTCACGTTTTTTTTTTTTTTTTTGTTAGATGGTGAGTTTCAACAACTAAAAGCTCAAGGTTACAATGTGCAACAAACAATTTTTTGGCTAGATGGTGAATTTCAACAACTAAAAGCTCAAGGTTACAATGTGAAACAAACAATATGCAAGGTGAATTCAACACTTTAAAAGCAAACATTGAAAGAAGATAAATATTATGCAAGAAAATGATAACTATACAATATTATGTGTTTTATCCGGATCACATTGTTTTATAAAATTTCTATATACATATGTGTGCGCACGCACATGTATGTTTTCTTAATAAAAACCCCCCATTTTAAACTTAAAACTCGGTTCCATTGAAAACTCATTTAAGACTCAAAAACTTATTAACTCATTTATAAGCTCAATATTCATTTAAAACTCGAAACTTAAGGTGTAAAGATCATATTTTGAACACTTTGGACATAGCATCTAACTCTTCAAGGACGTCCCTAGTAGTGGGGGTTGCAAGATAAACTCTTCCTCGTCATAAAGTTTTCTTTTTACAAATCAACTAATTTGTCAAAGGTTGTTTGTGCTTCTTGTAAATCAAAAAATATTTTCAATAAATTGAGGAAAAGAGTGTGGAAAAGACATTTGTATTAATATAATTGAAACCAAAAATGAGTTAAGCATGTTTCATGTTGTGCTTCTTTTAATGAACTATTATAGAACAAACAAGCCAAATATATATAATATGTTTCTCAAATTCAATAGCTCTTATTAGTTTAGCGGTATTGTTTACTAGTCGAGTGTGTGTTGTCGAGCCGAGGGTCTTTCTGAAAACAGTCTCTCTATCTGCAAGGATAGAGGTAAAGTTTGCCTAGACCCTACTCTTAGCTTTGCTATTGTGACTGTGTACCGTGGTTGTTGTACTTATTTCATCAATTTTTTTATGTTATTCTAGACTGATTAATGAATTACTAATTTCAACTTATATGGTCTACATCCCTTGAAGAATCGAATTTATTTAGTAACCATGATATAAGTATTTGACCAATAACTATAGCTCTAGACTTCTAGATGAGAGAGAAAAATAAGAACAAGTTGTACAAACAAGACTATAAAAAACGTACAACTTTTAATGCATGACGTACACATTGTTTTATGGCTTGCATAATAGTCACCCATACAACGTAATCAAAAGTTGAACACGAGAAAAAACACATACACACACGGCCACACGTTTTCACACCTTCTTATTTATACACTTCTATCCTTCTCCACAACACCCCTAAACAACACCCTCATGCCATTAGAACCATTCTACAACCACCGTAACCATGCCCATCACCCGCCTCTGCTTCGTGTTACCAACCGACGATGACGATAGACCGGTTGATCATGACCGGATTGACCATCACTCTAAAAAAGTGGATAAGCGCTTACATAAACACCGGGGATGTGTGATTCACATCCCTGGTGTCCTAAGGCGTGCACTACACCGGCTTTATGACACAGGATTGAATATCCTGTGTCACGGCGGGTGCTCTTGTGGCTTTTGCCAACACGGTGCATGGCGTAGACACCCGTCTATGGTCTTCCATGACACCGAAGGAGTTCATTTTCCTAATGAGAAGGTGTTTGCGGGCCATAGCCCGAAAACATTCAGCTACTCCGAGCTTTATATAGGAACGAAAGGTTTTAGTAAAGACGAAATCCTTGGGAGCGGGGGGTTCGGGAGGGTGTATAGAGCGGTTTTGCCAAGGGATGGGACCGTGGTGGCGGTTAAATGTTTGATGGAAACCGGTGAGAGGTTTGAGAAGACTTTTGTGGCGGAGCTGGCCGCTGTGGCCAATCTCCGCCACAGGAATTTAGTCCCGTTACGAGGATGGTGCGTTCATGATGATCAGCTCCTCCTTGTTTATGAGTATATGCCGAATCGCAGCCTTGACAGGGTACTTTTCCGGAGCGCTGGGGCCGGACTTGGATGGGACCGCAGACAGAAAATAGTTATAGGTCTCGGTGCAGCGCTGTTTTATCTCCATGAACAACTGGAGGCTCAGATTATACACCGAGATGTGAAAACAAGTAACGTGATGCTGGATTCGAGTTTTAACGCGAGACTTGGTGATTTCGGGCTGGCTAGGTGGCTAGAACATGAACTCAAGAACCAAATCAGTACAGCATCAACAAAACACCGCAGGTTAAGAGCGGCAGACACCACACGGATTGGCGGCACAATCGGATATTTGTCACCCGAGAGTTTCCACAAAGGAGGTGTCGCCACTGCGAAATCAGATGTTTTCAGCTTCGGGATCGTATTGCTCGAGATTGTTTCGGGAAGGAAAGCAGTGGATCTAAGATTTCCAGAAGAAAAAATTATTCTACTTGATTGGGTCAGAGAACTAGCTGATGAAAAAATGACTCTAAAAGTTGTTGATAGCCGGTTAAAAGATGGATCATACAAAGTTCATGATATGGAGCATTTGATCCATCTCGGGTTGTTATGCACGCTGCATGACCCGAAATCTCGACCCACGATGAAATGGATCCTGGAATCGCTTTCTGGCATATATGTAAAGCTTCCTGATCTTCCATCTTTCAAAACTCACCCTCGGTACATCTCTGTATCTCCACTGATTAGTAGTAGTAATGCTACCAACACCAACACTACACCATCATCAACCACCAACGGCGCTGCCACCGCCAGTACCACCATTTTCGATAGCGCAACAACCTTTGTCACCGCAAAGGGAGAAAGCTTGTATGTAACTGCAGAAGTCGGAGACACTGGCGGCGATAACATGATATCACGCATGCTCACGGCCTCCCGTGTTACGGTGACAGAATACAGTGTCGACGATAGCATGTTTTCGAGCACGATCGAAACCACTAATTTGAGTGGACGCCAATCGAAAACATTCCCGATGGTTAAACCGCCACGTGAGATAACATACAAGGAGATCATTTCAGCCACGGACGATTTCGCGGATGCTAACCGGCTAGCAGAGCTCGACTTTGGAACTGCGTACTACGGTGTTCTTGATGGCCAAGACATAATTGTAAAGCGGCTTGGAATGAAGACATGCCCGGCACTAAGGACTCGGTTTTCAAACGAGCTCTCGAATTTGGGACGACTCTGCCATAGGAACCTAGTCCAGCTCCATGGCTGGTGCACTGAACAAGGAGAAATGCTCGTCGTCTACAGATATTCCGCTAGCCGTGTGTTAGGACAGCTCCTCTCTCACCATAACCATCAAAGATCACAACCGGTTTTGAAATGGAACCACCGTTACAACATTTTGAAATCACTTGCGGACGCAATTCATTACCTTCATGATGAATGGGAACAGCAGGTGATTCACAGAAGTATAACCTCATCCGCCATAGGAATCGAACCCGATATGAACCCCAGGCTTGGTTCATTTGCATTAGCAGAATTTCTAACAAGAAATGAACATGACCATCATGTTGAAGTCGACAAGAAACGTTCAGTAAATGGGATTTTCGGGTATATAGCACCGGAATATATGGAGTCAGGGGAAGCCACCACAATGGTGGATGTCTACAGCTTTGGGGTGGTGGTGCTTGAGGTGATGAGTGGACAGATGGCAGTGGATTTCCGAACGCCAGATGTGTTATTAGTGAAACGGGTACACGAATTCGAGTCTCAGAAGAGGGACTATAAACAATTGGTGGATTCTAGACTAAACGGAGAGTATGATCATACAGAACTGGTTAGGCTGGTTAAGTTAGCCATCGCTTGCACACGATCAAACCCAAAGTTAAGACCAAACATGTGTCAGGTTGTCAGCATACTCGGCGGCCGTGACAGCATCCTCACGGAAGTAATGCAAAAGAAGGAGAGAACTGAAGAATGGAAGGAAAGAAATATGTTATCTTTGTCAATAGTTAGGAGAGTTCAAGCTTTAGGAATACAATAATTTGGATTACACATTTACAACTATAAATTATTTCTTTTATTTTTTTTACACAAGATAACAATATGAATGTCACAATGTTATATGTTGCAAATATGAAAAGATTTAAGGATATATATATTACATTGTTACCGTTGTTGATTTTAGATTGTTGTGATATGGCCTTCGTCGTTGGAGTCGATCCCAACCCAGTTGACCAGAGAGAACAGGAATTCCCTGAACCCGACCTTCCCATCCTTGTTCCAGTCCAATTCTCCTGAATAGATTCAAAATTATTACTGTCAAAGTGGCATGATCAGCAAATAATGGATATAATTTTTGTTTGTACAACAAATGTTTAGCATAGAGGCATGAAAAAGAATGGTTCAGGCAACGGGTAGAAAAAATGTTCAGGTCAAATCGGCAACTTTTAGTGGGTCAAAACGGGTCGATTTGGCTTTTTTTTTTTTCTCTTTTTAGATTTGTAAATAGATAATGTGTATCATGTGATTACAATGACTATAGGAGATTTTATGCATTTGAATACATTTTTGACAACTTTAGACCCGTTCAACCTTTCATTTTAGCTAAATATTAACTTCCGCCCATTTTTTGAGACAAAATACCCATTTCGCCTGAAAAATGGGTAGACATTGTCACATCTAGTTTAGCACTAAGAGTAAGAGGATTACTGAATCGGTTCATGGTGACGTGGGCAGGAGATTTCTCCTTAGGGAAATCATCATTCATGGCTTTGATCATGTCCTTCTTGTCCAGCTTCCCATCACCATTTTTATCAAGAAATAAAAACGCGTCAATTATTGAGTCAAATGTTGCTTTAAGCTCTGGAGATACCATTGTTGTTGCCTAAAACAAGAATTTAGTTTATCAGCTTTTGACTAAGAAAAAAAAAGGGTCAAAAGATTGAAGAATATTGTGGTTACCATATGGTTTGGGGATAAAGTACCAGCAAGGAGATAAATAAGACACAATACAACTACAAACTCATTAAATTTCATGCCTTTGTTCTTGCCCAAGTCACAAGACTCAAAAAGCTCATTAAGTTCCTGTTCTGTGCAGTCAAATTGCAATTTTTGCAAGCATTTTGTTAGCTCCTCGCGATCAATAACTCCATTTGAATCAACATCTGTACGAGAAAGGAAATATATGTGAGAAGAATGAAAACCAACCCATTTTTTTATCTTACATCATTTCATCAATTTAACATGCTACATTTCTTTTGTCAAATGTGCTTTAGGATAGATAAAGACACACTGACCGTAATGACCAAGAACAAACTCGGGCATATTATTTACGTGGTTCAGAAATTTGATAATATTCAAGAAGTATATAGTAGCACTAATAATCAATACCCCAAGCCCCACTTACGGTTGTGCGCATATAATGTATGTATGTGTGGCCCTCGGGGGGCAAAAGTAAAGTTGCACTAATTTTAACGTTATTTTACCAATTTCGTGAAAATAACGTTAAAAATGACGGACAGTTAATCATGCATCATGTGGTGGCGATGATAGCCAAAAGACCAGAGGGTACATGCACCAATCGGGTTTGTCCCGATTGCTAAGCATTATGTGCCTTATGTCTAAGGCTTGATACAAAACCACTATCGAGCTGGGAGTCTCACTGGAAGCAGTCTCTCTATTCTCAAGGGGTAGAGGTAAGGCTGTCTACATCTTACCCTCCTCAGACCCTACCTTAGATTTTGCTATTCGTGGGATTAACTGAGTATGATGATGATAATGATGATGAATAATCAATACCCCGGATTACATACGCAACCCCACCAATACCCCTTCTAACCAATGAGACCGAGTAAAACGTAACTCTGGCCTTCAAGGGTTAAAGGCAGAAAGCACATACTAATTTCTTTACATGCAGTATAAATGGATCCACATGAAAGCATTAACAAATAAACAATACAAAAGAAGGTAGGAAAGAAAAATCTTGTTAAACTGACCAAACTGGCGAAAAACGCCTCTAATCTCTTCCAATCCTTCTCGGAACTGTGGAAACCTCAGAATTATGCTATTGGTAGATTTGATTTTATTATCTCTTTGTGTACTTCTTTGTTTGGCCTCCATCATTTTCCTCTCAAGCTCACTGTCCAACCTCTCATACTTGTTTGTTGAATTGCAACACCGCAGTATTCCTCCAAATCGGTTTGATAACGACTTGAGAGAAGGACATGGACGAGATGTACCTTCAGAATATATTTAACATGTAAATTTGGTGATAATATTTGCAATTAACTGAATTCTCTAATATGAAACAGACAGTGCACAAAACTGAACCAATAACTGCAAAATTCAATTAGTTAAGCATTCTATTTCCATCATTATCATAACCTCGATCGGATCAGTAAAGAGCCCGAAATATCAGGGGCGGACCTAGTTAATAACTAGGTGCCGCTTCCGTTGCTACTCAACTTCGCGCGCGTAGTGGAAAATTAGTGAAAAATTTGGTTTTTTTTTACAAAATTTGGAAAACGTTGCTACTAAAATGAAAAAAATGAAAAACGTTACTACTGAAATTCATTTCTAGATCCGCCACTGGCCCGAATGAACGGAGGCTTAACGAGCCCAAGCCTGACGTATGACACATTTAGTTATGGAGCCTGAGGAGCTGAGCTTTACATACAAAGCTTGTTTAGGCTCGTGAGTCTAAACGAGCCCAAACAAATTTTATATACCTACTATTTAAGGGCATTCACATCCTCTTCTCCATCTCCATCCATTAAATTACACTAAAAAACGCTACATTTTCTCTCTCATTTCAATTAAATAATAATTTTATATACCTTTATCATTACCTTTTTTTCTATCCTTCACTCACAACCACTTTAAAAAAATATTAAAAAAAATTGATGGTGAACAGTAGTTGACGAACAGTAACATTTTCTTTCCTCTCCACTCGCAACCCATCAAACCCACTTTTTAAAATATGAAGGATACACTCACAAAATTTGATGGACGGGCTATGAGTGCTCTAACATGTACGAGTCGAGCTCTTAGCTCTAGCCGAGCTTTTAGCTCGTTTAAAATTGTACTTAAATTACCTCGAGCCGAGCCAAACTCGGGCTACTGTCTTTTACTTTTAAGCATGTCAAGCCAAGCTCGAGCCACGGCTCGGCTCGCAAAACAAACATTGAAGTTCTGATTGTTCAGTTGAGCTGAATTTTAACATGTAATATCAATAAAATCATTTTCAATTAACTAAATCATTTATTAAGAAGCATATAAAGGCACTATTCCTAACCAATAATTTCAAAATTCAAATATATTAGCGTTCTAATTCCAAGATGATCGTAACCACAATAATATTGAACACATAACACATTATCATCAATTATCGATAATGAAAGCATAATTCGTGAAAAAAAAATACTTACTCATTGAAGTTGTGATTGTTTGAGTGAAGTAAAGTTGTGATTAGGGTACCGAGAAATGTATGTAAATGGAGGGAGAATGAGAATATTAGTGGAAAATAATGAGAGCATTTTTGGTAAGGAATTGGATTCTGGTTTAAAGTTAAATGAGCAGTTGCGCTATAAGCGAACATGCTGGTGTGGTTAGTGTGTGGTGTAATCAATTTATGCTGGGACGTGGAATAAAACCCGCTTGCGTCACATGACGTAAAGTCGTAAATAGAGTGAAGTCATGGGACTTTAAAGCCCACGTTTGGTGGTGTTGTGGAATAAAGCCGCTGTTAATAAAGAAAAAGAAAAAAAGGAAAAAAAATCTGATTGGATTGGTGGAACAATTCACTGGTGCACCTTTGGCAATGCCAGGGTGGTGTTGGAAGCATCATCACGCTAACTTGGCTTGAGGCGTTACTCCACACCCCTTAGTCTTTTAAACATACTTTTTATATAGTAGATCTATATTTTTTGTAAGTTTCTATTGTCGTTTACTCAAAATCTATATGTACAACTTTCAAATGCATGATGCGTTACAAACTGAAACCATTGTAAGGTATGAAGCTTGTTCCACGTCAGTTGTATTGGCAAAAAATGTGAGGTTTATAACCCAAGTGAGTCCTCTCTCCTATCAGACTAGTCTTTTGGGATGAGTTCTATGGTTTGAACTGTAACACAACATATGTCCATGTTAGTTGTTGAAGTTGCACAAGAAACATCATCATCATCATCATACTCAGTTAACAGACTAGTCTTTAGCTAGTTTTTTTCGAGTGAGCAACGAGCCAAGTCGCAAGTCGCGAGCTTCTTGAACAGCCTTCCACCATGGCCAACTTCTGTGGGGGAGACCATTGCTGATGGTCTTAACAACTTATTGCTAAAATAATTACAAGGATAGGTTCCCTTGTTTTCTACACACATATGATCATGTTAATCTATAATCTTGAAAACTACCCACAAAACACCTTACAAACAGAGTCAAACCGGCACGACAAGTTTGAGCTGCTTTCGCTCGGTTTTGCTTTCCGAGAAAAAAAAAAAGCCAACAGCACACGTCCACCACCCTTCTCCAGGTCTTTCCCCGTTTTTGCACCTGCAGATTCACATACTCTTGGTACAATCTGTGAAAATTGTCAAATCGGTAACAATCTACCATCACCAACGGAGGTCACTAACCTCCTGAAATCTGAAGAAATTAGCCTGGCGGTAGAGTGCAGGAGATGGTGATGACGTGAGGTGCCGTTGATGGCGTGATGATATTTGGGGGGTTGACTACACAAAGTCGTCAGAGACACATTAAATAAATAAAACTCCTACTTCATATTATCCATCTATTTTCCCCTAAAGTCAGCGGAAGTTCAGGAACTGTCAACAGAAAAACAAGAAAATGTTCCATAACCTATCCTATATTAGCCGCCTTCCACTCTGCCTGCATAAACATGGCCCTTTGTCTCTTATTCAGAACTGCAGCCTGGGAGCTCAAGCAGCTGTCAACTGAGCAGTCCCCGAGTCGTGTGGGCCCATGCTCGTGAGCGGCAACTTGAGTCAATGAAGGGGTCTGGTTGAGAGGTGGCAGACAGTCATTGTTAACCTTGATTGCGAGATCAGACAATTCTTCTCTAGCTGCCTCCAGTCCAGCAGTTGCAATTGCTTGATCGTTTAATGCTTTACATGCTTTTTCCAAGATCGATTGAAGATATTTTCCTTGCGCTTCAATCCTGAGCTGGAGACGTTGTTGAACCTGAAATTTGTGGGATAAATTTTGATTATGGTTATGTGATGATTTAATAATTAATCAATTTGGATAATCAGTTTCATGCTTAGGAGTGGCAATTGGCAAAATGAACATGAACCCAATGAATAAAACCGAAACATGAGAGGCTGAGACATTCGGGATACGTGTCCATGCATACTGAGTGTACCGGTATTGGTATAGGGTGATTGTTTTTTCTGCTGGTTTGGGATAAGCATGGTATTAGAGATACCGGCCCGATTACTCGTATAGAAACCAAACGTATTAAATAGAATAGTAACCAGGTTTAGTAAGCGTTCCAATAAACTCACTCCTAACTAATTTTGTATCTCAAAAACCACTCAACTTTCAATTTTTGTTTTAATCTGGTAAAAAATGAAATCTTTTGCAATTTATAGATGACGTGCCAGGCTTTTCTATTATAAAATATGACATGGAAGTTAAAAAGTTTTAGGTGGCTTTCTAAATTAGAAAGAAAAAAAATCCTTAATCTTGATCAGACACTAGAAGCTAGTAGCATCATTAGCAAATTCCAAAAAGTCAAACTTTTAATTTAATAATTATATCTTGTTTATAGATAATGTTATAAATAATAAGTATATTATTTCAAATTTACTAATTTTTATTTCAAGACACCTTGCTTTTTCATGTGTCGAAAGGCAACATTATCCGTGCCCGAAACCAAAGGCACTCAAAACAAAATTCTTGACAACAAGTTTCTAATGTAAAGCATTGACTTTTACATTGTTGGTTGATAATTTGAAAATATTTTTCAAATACATACTGTGTGAGAAGTTTGCATCACTACTGCAGATTACTTTGCTCTTTTGTAGTGAACATGGAGGCTACAAATGTTACTTCTTTTTCTCATTTATTTTAAAAGGTTGTGAGCCCCACAAATAATGTGGATATTCGTACTATTCATCTCCAAATTGAAAGGTTGCTAATGATGCAAATTCAGTAAGTTTGTTTCTGATGTCTTGATCAACCTTAAGCAATTCTTTTAAGTTAAAAACCCGCCTAATACTTTTAATTTTCATGTCATATTTAATAATATTAAGAAACTGAAATAACCTGGCACAACATCGCTAACCTGCAAAACACTACATTTTTCACAAGATTGGAACATAAATAGAAAATTGAGTGGTGGTTGTGATACAAAAGAGTTGAGTGACTTTATTGGAACACTTATCGAACTTGGTTACTGTACTGTTGACTTTTTCCCTATATTATATAATCTTAGAAAATATAGTAAACAGTGTGTTGAGATTGTAGAAAACTTTCATTTATTAAAATTATAGTCTTCTACTCTTGTAAGAAATATAGTTAAGATTTTATACCTTAAGTCGATTTTTGACATGAGTTTACATCAGATTTAGGGTAATGATATCCTAACGGGTAACTTTTAAGTGATAAAGGCCATACACAATTAAATCCAATACCTGCAAACCCGATGGGTAACAGGTACCTGACAGGTACGACACGACTTTATAATTGAGAATAGGATGTGGATCATCAAAACCCATCAAAATTACCTAATTACCCTTCCTTTCTTTTTAGCCTAATTTGAGTCAAAAGGCTGTTCCAACAAAAATTACTTAAGACACACAAAAAAAAATTGCTTTCATCAACTAACCTCTAGCTGCTCGTGCAGTCGTCTTTGGACTTCCATCTGCACTCTCAAAGCTTCTGTAACCTCAAAACCACTGTTCCAGACATGAAAGAAGCAGATGGTAAGCGTTGGGCTATGTTTTATCTCAAAAGGGTCAAATGGGTAGAAAAGATCAAAGTATCAAATGTGCAAATACCACCCATATTATACAATGGGTTAACTTAAAATAGGTCGCTAATATAAAACTTGTTAACTTAAACCAGGTCCAAATGTGCAAATACCACCCACCACCATTTTGTGTTGCCACCATTGCCTCTCCCATGACCACCGTTGTTGCCACCACAACACGTCGCCACTAGCCGCCATCAAAAGCAATTAAGAAAACATATCAGAGAACCTGTTTTGACACCCTTTACTTAAGTGACCCATCACCCATTTTGGTCAAAACTTGTTTTGACCCAAACCTATTGACACACCTGACACCTTTTTTTAAACGACTCTCTTTGACCTGAAGCTGCTTCGACCTGTTACCTGACCAACTGTTTCTGAAAGCTTAATAAGTCCCCAATTTCAACCCATTACCTGACCGACCAGACCCACCCATTTAGGCAATCAAGAATTAAAGAAATGGAAATTACTCATTTAGGTCTTGCGGCATCATTCTTGCAGAAGATGATGTCGATGAACCCATATCCTGGCTCTCAGCAATGCATGATACTGTAGATTAAACCGTATGCACAATCAATTACAAGAAATTCCACTTTAAGAAAAAATAATAAACTACATAAGCACTTAAATTGGAGAGAATAATCAGTTTAATGTGTGATTTTAAAATGTGTCATCCAAATCTTATTCCCCATTTGATTTCTCGAGTTGTTATGTATTGTTAATTAACAATGATTAGAAGTCGGTACCTTCTTTAGAGTTTTCTGAAAACTCTTTGCATGATTGTTTCCCCATTCGATATTTCTGCAAAGACATATGTGGCATGAAAACAAGAAAAACTCACAAAAAAGACCTAAAATAAAGAAAACATTAAGAATAGGGGTGTTTGGATGTGTGTTTTGAAACTGATTATGTGAATTAAATGATCATAACCAAAAAGTCAGCTGTAATAAAACCATGTCGCATAAGATGGTTTTGGGTGTGATTCTACCGTTTGAAGTTGTAAAAATCAGATAATTATTTGTACTTAAGTAACTACGGATAAAATGCCAAAAAAGGCAGTCTTTTATCTTTTAGATTTTATATTGTTAACGCATTCAAAGCTAAAATACAACAGATAATTTTTTATCAATTATAAAAACATTTTATTATAAATTCGTGTTTAACGATTCTTTCCTATATTGACAGTCACGCTTACCGGCAGTTGCATATATGGTTTTCGGTAGATAGAATATATTGCAAACCTGAAGATGTGACTTGAGATGGTAGAGAGTGAGGCCTTTTACCCCCATTGTTCTCATGATCATTTTTGGTGTTGCTTCTGCAACCATTATACACAAAATAGAAAAGTAAGTCAACGAATGCACATAAAGAAACATGAACACAATATTAGTTGCTATTCTCAAAAGAAACATGTATTCACAAGCCAGTGGCGAAGCTTGACCCGAAACTTCGGGGGGCCGGAAACCACTAGTTTCGGGGGGTCGAAACCGTATATACCAAAAAATTTCTATATAATCGGAACTTCCGAGTGAAAATTCGGGTGGGGGGGGGGCCTCCCCGCCCCTAAAGAGCTGTGCCACTGATTCTAGCACAAAACTTAACCAAAATTCGCTATATGGTAATTTAAAATCACCATTCTAGCCCGATGAATAACTAAAAGATTTAAACTAAAGAACAATATTCTCATCATTAAATGATATAAGATTTGTTAGGAATCTTAAGATCGGCAATCATGCACACAATACTAATTGTCAAACGCAAAATAAACACAAGTTTCACGCGGCTCAGCAAATAGCTCACAATCAACATTGGTTGCTAATATTATGTGGATCTTGAGTTTTACTCTAAGTACAATCTATCAAGGAAAGACATGACTTTATCTAAAAGAATATTCACATACGTGAGGCGCCCCTCTGTGCAATACCAAATAAGCTTTATGTACAACCTAAAGTTGTCTCTTTCACCACTTTTACATATCAGCCGTTTAATCAAGTAAACCATTCATAATCTATTCAATGGTTCATCCTTTTGGTCACTTTCACATATCAACCTCCTCAACCACATATTTGACCAATCTTGACCCACATGTACATGAAGTGCCACCTCAAGGTCTTTTCCAACTGCCACACACACGCTTTTTAAAACCAAGCAAAAGGAAAATACAACTCTAACAAACTCTAGTGCATTACTTTTGACTAAAATTAGATTCCATAAGCAACCAACTGTACTTAAGTTCTTTAATGACATTTAATCACTCTTGAATTAGCTTTCCAATTTCTACTCAACTTAAAACTAGATAACAGTCAACTTCATGACATGCTAAGTCAATGATTTGACTTTAGGAGTCAAACCTACCACTTTTCTAATGTAATATTACTCTAAAATTTCTTGCCAATTCACTGATTCACTACCAACCTCAATATCATCACTATATTCAAAAAAAAATCACAATGCACCAATTTCAAAGCCAAAAAATCCATCCATATCAACCCCTAGGAGACCCACAAAACGCTGTCGTCTAATTCCACATCGCGTCCTTCAAATCACCCCAAACAACCACAGCACACACAACTTCACAAACTCCACAACAGAGAAACCTTAACTTGAAATAAAAAAAGTCAACTTCAAGTCATCTTAGTCAACAATTTGACATTAGGAGTCAAACCTACCACTTTTCCTATCTAAAATCCCTATAAATTCCTTACCAATTCACTGATTCACTACCAACTTCAACATTATCACTCCAATTTAAAGAGAAATCACAATGTATCCATCAAACCCTAACACACACACACACACAAAACGCTGTCGTTTAAAACAGTCCAAATGTACACACAACTTAACAACAATAAACCTAAATTTCCAAACCACAAAACCTAATCAAATCAAATCAAATCAACAACAATAACAATAATAATTAACAAATCAGAAAGCAATGAGAAGAAAACTGACTGTCAGGTCCACCAAGCTGAGTGACGGCGTCAACAAATCGTTCATGGAGCTCAGCCGTCCAACGGAGGCGAGGCTTGGGGTCGGTGGTTAGGACCAGACATGGATCTCCGACTAAATTAGTAGCGGTTAAGGGGCGAGGGAAGTCTTCTAACGGAATCGAGTGAATGTTTGTGTACATTATTAATATTATTGATTATTATTATTATTGTTATTGTTGGTGTCAATAATAATAATGTAGGATTTGTGAAGCAAATGCATGCATTTGGTTGGAAGAGAGAAGGAGAAGGGAGAGTAGGGTTGGGTTGACAGCGATGTGTGTGTAGTCTTTTGTTGTTTTCGTCTGCTTTTTTATTCTGTATTGTAGCTAGCTGTGTTGCTTGCTTACTTGCTTCCCCCACCATACAACATTCTTACCTACCTATTTTTGTTATATAGATATAGAGGATATAATAATCTTACTTTTAGTTTGAGAAAGTATTCGGTACAAAGTACCTTAATATACAAAGCGTAGGAAGCAACTAGAGTTTGACACGTGGAGCTGGCGGTTACAACCTACAAGTTCGTTGTTAATCACTAGAAGGGTATCATAGACATTTACACGTCCATTAATCACGTTCTAATTTTATCATTTATACTTATCCCTGTTTTTACGCGATATTGAATTAAAATTTAGTAACTGATTATACTATCTTCTTTCACTAATTTTTTTTACCAAATTCAAATTCTAATCCCAGAATACATATTTCTATCAAAATTTTTACAAAATTCATATTCAATTGAAGAGGTTATTGACATGTTTAGTGAGTTGCTCTGTTTTTTGTTTTTTCATTATTTCTTAATCATATCATTGTGTTTTAATTGTAGGCAGACTTAAATAATGAACCGGTATCTACAATCAGAGATTATCCTGTTGCCGAGATTGATAATTGTACCTTTTCAAGGTAAATGTTCGTGTTTCATCAATTGATACGAAGATGATACAGTTACAGAGTCTGACAATATAACTATTTTTATATTGTAGATCTTATACAGGAAGTTTCACGTGATGAAGAGGTAGTGAGAAGTTCAATTTCATGGAAGAACATTGAAGGATTCAAGGAAAATGATGTTTATGTTGTTACAGTTGAAAGCGTTTTGGTTTTTACAGCATGCGTTTATGTATATGTTATATGTTATCTTAACATTCATTTTATTGTATAGTTCATGCGTTTTATAATGAGAAAACATCCACTGTTTTTTACTACACACATATGAATGCGTTTTATAAATACTGAATGCGTTTTAAGAAAACATCCATTGTTTTTACTACACACATATGAATGCGTTTTGTAAATAACCAAATGCGTTTTAAATAGTGCGAATTTTACATCATATGGTTTATCACCATGTTTTTCTTTTGAAGTTTTATTGCTTATTTCATCCCATATCTTACACCTCTCAATTATTTCAGGAACCCAAAAGTATTTACTTATAGTCTGCTAAACAATCTCTTTCATTTCCTTTTGTATTTCTTGAGACTTTTAATGTTTTTATCCTTTGTTTTGATCCAACCTGTTTTACAAGTACATGAATGAGTTTTATATATACTAAATGCCTTTTGTAAATACTGGGTTCTTTTATAAATATTGAATGTGTTTTCAAAATATTAAATGAGTTTTAAGAAAACATCCATTCTTATTGACTAACATATGAATGCGTTTTATAAATATTGAATGCGTTTTAAGAAAACATCCATTGTTATTGACTAAAATATGAATGCGTTTTATAAATATTGAATGCGTTTTAAGAAAACATCCATTGTTATTGACTGACATATGAATGCGTTTTATAAATATTGAATGCGTTTTAAGAAAACATCCATTATTTTTACTACACACATATTAATGCGTTTTATACATAACCAAATGCGTTTTAAATAGTGCAAATTGATTAATTAAACAACATTAGGAAAACATCCCTTGGTTTTCTGCTTTGCAAATATAAAAACACAAACGCACGTTGATGTTACCACACACCTTTTTGTAAAACGCACTTACATTTACATCAAACGCACCTACTAATTTTACCAACATAATTCTCAAAACAGACCTATCATTTAACCCACATAAAACGCTATTTTCATCTTTCTAAATCAACATTATTCTCTTTGTTTCTTCGTTCTCTTGCACCACCTGATTCATACAAAATTGTTTTTAGTTTTTTTTTATTCATACACCTGATTTCCTTACTTGATTTGCATTAAGAGTCACAATCTCTTGCTAATCGAATCATCCCCTGTTATGATTGCCTGTAATTGTGATCGTTTGGTTTCTAGGTTTGCGTTTAGGAATCAGTTTCTGAATATTATTTCCATGATATACGCAATTCTAAGTAATTGCTAAAATCAAAGAGATGATTTGGGCGCGTTAATTAAAAAAATTAAATTGATTACTGTTATTTGTCTAATTTACCCTTCGACTGCATAACGGATCATTAAAAATGTTTGGTTATTACGATCGTGCCACCGCCACTTTTTAACCTAATCAATGGCTAAAAACGCTTCTCACACTTTGTATGTTAAGATGGCTTTGTACAATAGCCTCTCTCTAGTTTTATATATGCTATAAATTGTACAATCTTACATGTAACATTAGGTCCGTGAGTTTAAGTATTTGTTTTTTTTTTCTTTTTATATGTATGAAAACTTCTCGTAAAGGTCGCCGATTTTAAGGGGTGTCGGGACCCACCCGAGAGGAAGCCGGGTACCCCCTATCTGTTTGGGAACAGCGCTACGGGTGTCCGGGTAGTGAAACCAGGTAGCATTTAAGGTGTGTGGGTAGGAGAGATAGAGAGAGGGCTGTGTAAAAAGGTGGGATTCGTAGTTTAACTTATGGTAGCGTTGTTTCAAATAGGTGTTTTAGGTTAATGTATTGGGGTAGTTAGGTAACACTGCAAGATTGGATAGGATCTTGATACACCCGGATAGTGCCCCGCCTGGTCTAATATTAGTTCCGACTAAACATGCTTTCTTCCCTTGTTATCTATTTCCTGTTATAGTGTCTGACGTTAAAGCGTTGGGGTATCTTTGGTTAAGGAGTAGATCTAGAGATGGTAACGTAAATTGGAAGTCATGGTGTAATTTTAATATTGATATGATGTAAGTTGGTTTTTGCGGTGTTCTCCGGCTTGGAGATCCCGCTTGTTTAATGAAGTTTAAATTTCAAAAAAAAAATCTATTTCCTGTTATAGATGTATTAAGATTAAGATGTCTTATATGTTACAAAGTATAAATTACTATTTTACATGATAATACTTTTGTTTTATAATAGTTATGATATTTAGTAAATCCCATCAATAGTAAAGCTAAGACAGGGTCTAAGAAGGGTAATATGTAAATAGTCTTATTTTTACCTCATAAGAATAAAGAGACTGCTTCCAGTTAGACCCCCTGACTCGATAGTAGTTTTCGCTATCAACGCTACCACATAATAAAGATTAACCTTTTGCCGTTATTAACGTTATTTTCACGAATTTATTAAAATAATAATGAATCAAATTGTTCAACCTAAACATGAAATATATAAACATAAACCTCAAAACACACACTTAAAATCCTCACCAAAAAGATAACTTGTTTAACTCTTTTGTCTAACGGCATGTTTGGATAAACTTATTCAAGTCCAAAAAGACTTTTGGTTAAAAGGACTTATTGACTTATGACTTTTTAAAAAGAATTTATTTAAAAAGTGTTTGGGTTAGGTTATGTGGTGGGTTTAGCTTATGTTGTGTATAAGGATATAAGGAGGGCATGTGGGTAAATATTCACCAATAAGTTATAAGAAGTTTTGATAAGTCACATATTACTTTTCCAAAACAACTTATCAAAGACCAAATGAAAAGTTAAAACAATAAAGGACTTTTGGTTTGCCAAACGTTTTCTTTCAACTTATTAACTTATTGAAAAAGTTACAAGTCATGAGGAGGTGAAAATATATAAAGGCAAACATGCTCTAAATGTAACGGTTTCACAAGTTAGAAGATATACTTGAGTAGTAAATGTGTTGTTTTGGTTGATGGGTCAAATAGATCACAAACAGGTTCGCATGCTGGTCTATTTAAATTAATATGTGAACCAAGCCAACTAGAACGCAACCCTTTTAATAAAATGGGTCAATATGAACACAACTTGTTTATCAAACGGGTTAAGATTTGATGACACAAAACTTGATCATTTTCAGATGATGTCGAACCTTGCCATCATAGGCAGTGGGCTGTGCTAAGCAGAAGGATGAAGCCATGCTATTGCTACCCATGCCCTTCGAGTTCAGAAGCGAAATCAACCACACATAAAAACAAATATAAGCTGAGTATTTGTTTCTCTAAAAAGCATAAAATAACATAACCACTCTCAAAATAACACCCAACCACAGTCAAAATCACGCATTCATACAATGCGGTGTTTCGAGCACATCCCACGCATATAATCTTGTGCATACCCCATCTCACGTAAACAAACCAATGAATATACGGTTTTTAGATACTCAACAAATCATGGTAAACGGATGCATGGAAAATCATATTTTGGATCAGCTAAAAGAGTGTTACAATGTCGGTCCAAGGTCCTCGTTACCATCTGATGCATCATTAGCATGAACCGGATGCACCACGTCACCTTCTGGATCTTGCTGAGTGTCGAGGGACAAGTCAGGAGCTGTGGAACCATCAGATTGGTGTTCATCGGGTTCAAAATCTTCAGGATAATCAGCAGATAGAATTATGATAGGTTTAGGTTCTAAAACCTCAAACTTATGATCAGGTTTATGCTGTTGATTGAATCTTCCAGGAAGATTAGAGGAACTGTTGTAGCAATCCTCACATAAGTCAAAGCCAATTTCCTCTACGCAATCTGTGCATCTGTACCGGTTGCCCATGAGCGGACACATCTGTTTTTAAGAACCACTATTAAGTAGAGTGTTCAAAACCATTGAGCCAATCAAACCACCCAAACTGAAGCAAGTCGGTCGATTTGAAATCCAAATGGTTTGGTTCACGCAGTTTAACAGTTTGGTTTGAAACTTGGAACCAGCTGTCTAAACCTTTATTATTCATATTTTTTCATTTGTGGAATATCAAGTTACGTATATCTATGTGACGGTATTATAACAATGAATCATCTCTTATCATTCAAGAATTTTGGAATTTTAATACAAACTACTGATTTTGTATAAAAAAATAATAAAAAAAAGTCGGTTTCAAACCGCCAAAACCAAAGCGTTAAACTGCCAAACCGACCAGTCCGGCCAATTGACCCAACCCATCCAATTTGGTTTGACGTTTCTCAATAATATAGTTAGCAGTCCAGCCCAGAATTTCGTCAAAACCACCCAACATGACAAAAAGTAACCATTAAACTCAAATCAGAATTTAACGTAGCTGATGTAAAGTTTAACCAAACTGTTCTTGAAAAAGAAAGCACTTGAATCAATTTCAAAGAATATCAGACAAGGTAACTTCAACCCATTCATGCTAAAACGGGTTGATTTGGTTGTATATTACCATCACACATGAATCAAACGGGTCGGTTAAAAGTGTTTTCAAATGGTTACAACCTCCTAAATCATTTTATTGACTATTATTCTATTAATATTTAACACCTTATTTATAATAAAAGGTAGAGGAAAACCGTTGGTTGGTCAACCTGACCCGTTTAGACCAACCATCCCAACACGCATATATGTCCATCCACCTTTTAATTCAATAAACGTTTCTCATTTTTCTAAGAATGGGAGAAGCATTTTGTAGGTACAAGCGTAAGTGGCTACGGGTTTGGTAACAGGTCAAAAGAGGTCATATGAGGTAGAGGTCTTTTAAATTTAATCAACTGTTCATATATAAAATATGATTAAAAAACCATAAATTATAACAAATCCAATTATTTCAAAAAAGCTTTTTTAGGAAGTTTTAAGCATTTGAAAACACATACAGCAACTTTCGACCCATTTGACATTACTTCATAGCTAGTTGTGTCTGTCTTACCAGAATACCAATTTGACCCCATTATCAATAAAGATACACACCGATATGAAATTGCCACCTGTAGATTTAATGTTTAGCAAAAGAGAAAAGATTACCCCACAGCAGTCACAACCAACTCCAAAATGAATCTTGTGGCCTGAATTGCACAAGTGTTCATCCATAGGTACAGATGAACACTTAGAACTTTGTGGAACTGACGCTGATTCCATAAAACAAAATTAGACTGACTTTAGATCATACATATCAATGATATAATACACAATTTAGAATATGAAAGATGGGTAACTGGTAGAGTTCAATGAGGCATACATGATAGACGTATCAAATCTGTCATCATAATTTTTTTAAGACAACAAAAATAACATTAATACAAGTTCTTTCTCTAAAGTAACCATGATGAACATTTGGCAGGGATGCATAAATTTTCAATATTTTTCTCAGTGAATCAACTTATTCATCATGGTTTTTTGACCTCGTATCTTGTAACTATTATGTATTTGCTGTGAAAGAACAGGCGAATCAACTTGATCAAAACGGGTAGTTTTCACTTTTCAGCATGGATTGGGTAAAACCGTAAACCCAAATGATTTATAGATATCTGAAGAGGTAAAATATCAAATAAAGCATAATAAATCAATAACCAACCTCTCCTATCATATAAAACGACCATTAACCCTAGATGTCAATCCACATGAGCCAAGGCCCTACCCCTTTGACTCATATGTTTCCTTTTTAGCTATTTTTATATATTTTACCCATTGACAAGTTATTGATAACATATAAGCCAAAGCAGCCCTAAAAATTTAGTAAATGGATCTAAATTGCCACATCAAGTAACTACACTTGTAAACTATAAGCAATGTCTTTTGGGGTTATATAAGATTGCAGCTAAAATAAATCAACCTCATAGCATTAGCGTAAATAAATCACGAAAAATTGGAGATACCTGTTGATGAGTTTCCTGCCTCACAAGTTCTGAGTTTGTCTATTCTTGCAGCATATTCTTCTGAAACATGTTGCTTCAAGAAACCATCTAGAACCAAACAGACTTTTGGAAGCCCATTTGGATGCATGCTTTGACACACTGGGCATCGACATGGCTCATTGTTCGAAGCGACAATACATGCTTCACAAAATACTGCAAGAGAAAAAGGTGCAATATTTTTGTTATTTTGTTAGTTCTGTACTACTATACCATCATGGAGCAAGTGTTGTATTCTTTTGAATTGTGACACGAGGTTGTAAAATGGGCGGCCAAGGTGGATTGAGTGCGGTTCAAAAAGGTTAAATGTTAATACGGCTTAGGTTGACCTGCTAACCTTTTTTGTCTAGCTTTTCAAACTACATATAATTAATGCATTAAAAAAATTTAAGAAACTGAATAATATACAATATTTAAGAATATATCAATCTAAGATGTTGAAAGCATTCTAAGATAAACACTTTGAATGACTTTAAACCCGCTTGACCTCTTTCACTTTAGAGTAAGTTTTACATTTGACCCTGACCCAAGGGGTTTGCAAGATAAACCATATAAACCTATTTTAATTTTTAACATGTAATTTGTTTGAATAAATCAAGTTACGATGTTGAAAACGTTATTTAAAACATTCAAATAACATTTTGGACAACTTTCAACCCACTTGACCCGTTTTATTCTATACTGAATTGTATATTTAGCCCATTCAAGTCATAGCATGACGCCATGACCCAAATCAACCCATTCTTCAAGCAAAAGAGTTGAGACTTCTGTCACTGAAGTTATTGAGGCATACCATGACCACCAATTGAGTACAACAGGTCGGCAGAGAAGTTCTTTACATACTGAACAGAGTAAATCATTGATAGAATCTGCTTGTAACATGTGTCAACATGATCACCTCCAGCTGAACAGGTTCCTTCAACATCCGCATTTTTTAGTGATTTGATCACTCGCATTTGATGGGGTTCCCATAGTAGTCGTAGTAACATTATTTTCGGAAGGAGCAGGTTCCAAGGATTCTCTACCCAAACGATCTTTGCCTTGTTCCATGGTATGACACTGTGATGGCATTTGTTCACTACCATGTGATACTGCTAAATAGTTTTCAAACTGTGGTGAGGATGTTCCATGGGTCTTTTCCACCTCTGCCACGAGAAAGTGTTAAAACTACAGATTTAACAAACTTATTAAACTATGCATTAAATAAGTTGTGAAAGAAGGCAAAACATATTTGATACTCATGGTTTGTTTATCCAGATTTTCAAACACATTGAGACCAATTATCTGAGGTGATTAGATACCTATCTATTGTGATCAGAAAAGTGCCACTTATAAAAATAATCAGGCTATAAAAGAAAATGATCAACTATTGAAAATAACATACTTGTTACTTGGCTTTCCCTTATCTGATAAGCTTTCGGATACAACTTCAGCAAGACAGAGTGAAGCAGCCAACATATGCTAGGAAAATGATAATATGAGTGCCGGCAAACAGGGCAGCGAGATTCCTGCCAAGAGTCCATAGCTTCGTAGACACACCAAAAACATGAAATATGGCCACAAGCTGCAAAAGGACAAAATAATCTAAAGCGGGGCATACAAGTAACACTTAACTTGTGGATTTAACATTCCCATCTTACCCAATACAACTGGCTTGTAGATGAGATCCCTGCAAAATAAAACAGTTATCCACAAAATAGAGATTCAAAGCTAAGTTGAAGAACAACATATATGTATAAAGTAATATCTAATAATCTACATTTGGCTTTCCTCACCACCTCCTAAAGATGGTGGCAGGTTCAAATGAAAACCACTAAATATTAAAAAACTATTTTAAGAAATGAGAACCACTTTCTCGTCATCATATCTGTTTTGTGAAGATCTTTTTTAGCCGTAGCATTTTCAAATTAATGCAAAAAAACATATTGTATATTTTGTATAATTGTAGTTAGTATGCACCACCTATAGTGTATACACCAGTGTATACAAGTAAACATCAATGCACTCGGAGACATACATATAGGTGATTCACTAGTGTTTACTTGTATTTACGCCCACTTACGGTGTGCGCATATAATGTATATATGTGTGTGGCCCTCGGGGGGCAAAAGTAAAGTTGCACTAGTTTTAAAGTTATTTTACTAATTTCGTGAAAATCACGTTAAAACCGACGGACGGTTAATCATGCATCATGTGGTGGCGTTGATAGCCAAAAGACAAAGGGGTACATGCACCGATCGGGTTTGTCCCGATTGCTAAGTGTTTTGTGCCTTATGCCGAAGGCTTGATACCAAACCACATCGAGCTGGGGGTCTCACTGGAAGCAGCCTCTCTATTCTTAGGGATAGAGGTAAGGCTGTCTACATCTTACCCTCCTCAGACCCTACCTTAGCTTTGCTATAGGTGGGATTAACTGAGTATGATGATGATGATGATGATGAATCAAGTTCTAACTTAATGTGTTTTTACCAGTTTACCTTAATGACAAAAATGTCATCATGTAAAAAAAAAGCATCAAGTAGATCTGACAGGGATAAAAGGTTCTTATTTGAACCCACCCATATACAATATTGGGTTCAAATGAGAAACACTTTATTGTTCTCGGATCTGCTGGATGAAGATTTTAAGCAATGGCATTTTCATAATTAAGTTAAGAACACGTTGTGGCGTATTCACTGGTGAACACACTACAGTTTAATCAAGTTAAAAACACGTTGTAGTGTACTCAACGAATCAACGCTAAAACACATTACAGTTTCTAACTTACTGGTAAATACAATGCGTTTTTACGTTAACTACGAAAATGCCACCGTGTTCACATACTGCATTCACTGCTGTATGTATACAACGGTGTTTGCTTGTATTCACCATACAACATGTTTTGTGTTAGTTACGAAACAGCCACCACGTAAAAAAATTCATCAAGCAACTTTGACAGCTACAAAGTGGTTCTTAAAAGTTTAGTAATGTTCTCATTCAAATCCAAGACTAAACATATATTAATAACTCATATTCAACCTAATTCCTCACCAAATCTTAAAGATCACATAGCTAAAGAGAACTTCTTAAGATAAAAGTGAAATATACTCAACTTCAACCCTTTTCACTTCCTTTAATACCTGATATTCCCTTGAGACCAATCCTCTTTACAAAAGCTTTCTATCAAACACATCCAACCCTAGGATTACAGAAACAAAATTTTGATAACCTCTTCTGACACCAACAAAACCACATCTCAACCTACGGATTCGGTATAATTCTCTACGAACCTAATCAAAACAACTTGATGCGATAATAAACTACATGATAAATGATTTCAAAACAGCTAATATTGATTTAATCAAAAAACTGCCAGTTCTGATTCCTGTAATCTTGCCACGGAAGCTGTGTAGGATCGGTTTTGCTATTCAAAAGAGGTTGTGGCGCAGCTTGTTGCCGGTTTACCTACCACTTTATTGTTTATTGCAATCATCCTTCTAATATCAATATATCAGTAAAATGAATAGAAATCGGTAACAAATAGTTCACAGACTAATCAGATGAATTAATTCTAAACATCCTAAAGGCAAAGCAAAATAAGTAAATAAACAACGTGTGTTTGGAATTAGTTTGAATAAGAACAAAACAAATCTAACACCAGAGAAGTGATATAATAATAATAATAATAATAATAATAATAATAATAATAATAATAATAATGAGGACTTACAAGCAGACGCAACATTTGAACTCCTCGGAATATTCCTCAAGTTCGTCGGCGTAATCGCCACCGTCTACGGCGGCGGCAGGAGCATTCTCCGGATTAGTCATGGAATGGAAATGTGGTTTGTCTAGAAGGAAGAAGGGACTAGAAGTCTAGAGCCAACATCACATCATCATATATTCATATGGGACGGGTGTGTATTCTTGGTTACGTTCTGTTGTGACGCGGAATAATAACTACTATTTTTTATTGTAATTCTAAAATAGTAAGTCATTCAACATTCGACAAATAATAATTTAAAATGTTAACTTTAATTATATAGAAGGGACCGGGCGTCACCAGAATTGGTCACGGGTACTTCACTATCAGCACGGTAACACCGTCGCCACCCATGCTGGTAGTGGTTTCGTGAACCAAAATCTGGTTGTAGTTAACGGGCTGATACCCGTGAGTTTCTCTCTCCCCTTTTGTCTTTTCTCTATTTTATTTTCAGTGGAGTGCTGGCTCCAAAAAATTTGTTTCATTGAAGTGAATCAGTGAAGTGATGTGGCAGTGCAGTATTGGTAGAATCAGTGAAGTTGAAAAAAAAAAACCTAGTGAAGCGTCTCGTCTCCCTAATAATAAGACTTAATACACCATATAAATTAGGGAAAATTGATAGAATAGTAACCAAGTTTGATAAGTGTTTCAATCTTGTGAAAATAGAATCTTTTGTAGGTTTACCAATGATATGTCAGGTTTCAAAGTTAGAGTGTGTGGGAATCATCTATCGAGCCTTTGGCGTATCAAGTAGACATAAATACCAACTCGATTGATTATACATTAATGTTACGCAAAATTTACAATCGTTAATCTAAATAACATCATTTAGAAAATGTTGAACCCCACATGGATGTCGAGCCTATGGATAGGCTCATAAAGTAGACATAAATACCAACTCGATTGATTATACATTAATGTTACGTAAAATTTGCAATCATTAAATTTAACTAACATCATTGAAAAAAACGTTGATCCCACATGCATGTTGTGACGTGTTAACAAACAATAAAAGCGGTCATCAGTGTAACTGATGAATTGTTTGGTTAAGATAGTTAAACGAATGATTAATTCGGATTTTAACCAATTATAGATAGCGATATCTATAACACACAACACGCTCATCTCACGGCAACCTGTAAGACCATTCCGACTAAAACAGGTTTAGCTAGACAATCGAACGTAATACCGAATGGTTTTATGAAAAAAGACACACCAATATGACTTGGGGCAAGCTGTGTAACAATGCAACATCCTCACCAACTGAACCACCACCACTTTTTGTTATATTATCCTAAACTACCATATGTAAACAACTAGATTGCGCCCCCCGCGCGTTGCGGCGGGGGAATCTAGTGTTTGTGATTTAGCCGTATAGGATTTGATTATATGCTTTGATAATTTCCAAAAAAAGTTAACATTAACATTCTCGATTAAGTGCACAAAAATAGGTCTAGCATGACTTTACAAAAGCAAAGTTGTTAATATAGACATACTATGATAGTAACAGTAACATCCTAGATGATGTGTCATGACCTAGCTTTACAAAAGGGAAGTTAATATAGCATGCTTCACTAACCCATTCGACCTGTTTCGCGAAAAATGCTCGTTTAGTAGATTAAAGTCAACAACTAATTAATGATGCAAAAATCATAGATAAGGATATCATAATGCTCCTACATCCATTTACAAAAATTCAAAATAAATTTGCTGAATTTACTACTTGAAAAGGGTAAATTTAGACCCATTTAGTAGATTAAAGTCAACAACTACAAAATTAATATCACTAAGATAAATTCAAATACATACTTGCTACATGATCATGCTCAGATCCAGTCCTATCAAAATACAAATAACAAATCAGATATAACAGTAAGAATAATTATAATAAAGTTATAAAAATACTAACCCATAGCTGACTTCAATTACTACAAATCTCTTAAAAAGATTCCAGTTTCCGGCTGCAAATCAAATAAAAACAAATCAACAAAATTGGAATGAGAACCTTTATTACAACTAATAGAACATGTATGTAGGGATGAGCTTACCGAAGCTTACTCGGAGTCTAATCGGCTCTTCACCGAAACGCTATCCGTCGCGTCAACCGTGGTGGCGAGGTTACTGACAGGTGATGGAATGGGCACTACGCCTAGTCACCCTGCGCAACAGAAATCATGCTGACAAACCTACACTGAAGCTGTTTCTTGTCATTCCATGTTGAGTTTTTGACTGCAAGGTTTACATTTGATGAGTAGGAGCCAGATGCATTGGAGAAGATATGGGTTGCAGCTTCTCTAACATCAACGCTAAGAGTCGCAGCTTGCTGAAGTGCATGTTTCCTCACGTAATTTTGATCCAATGGTTCGTTCAGCTCAGCCACCATCTTCACCGCTCGGTCTAGCAGGTTCATCTGTGATAACATATTAACATATAAATAACATTAGAGAATTAGAGAAATACGGATAATATAAACCAGGAAAAGGATTCAAAGTAAACTGTCGTTGGTACCTGATAGATGAACAGATCCCTGAAGACTCCAGAGCAGTTGACAACATAGGTACCTAAATGCCACACATAGTTACCCACTAAAACCCAAAATTAATAACAAAAAAAAAAGACAAACTAAAGTGAAAACACCATAGTCACCAATCACCACCCCAAAAATCGTATTCGAGTTCAATAGTTCA